>BMAU01012433.1:0-15519 GCA_019973935.1 Trichonephila clavipes
GAGTGTCCGAAACTCTGGCATTTGAAACAGCGCAAATGATTCGGTATATAGGGATGGATTTTACAATTTAAATAACCTGCTTTTATTGTAGTTGGCAGTTTTGGATTATTGAAAGTTAAAATTAAATGTTTCGTAGGATAAAAAGGATTTAGATTGAATGGCAGATGTTTCAACAAGTAAATCAGTGGAACACATTTTCTTTACTGATTTTTGGTTCTCCAATTCCTTGAAGAGCTATAGAAATTCCAAATTGGGATTTTTCGGGACATTTCATTAATTGAAAATGATAGATGAAAATATGTGTATCTTTAGAGATCTGATCAATGCTCAGTGTCATGGGTAATACAAGGCCAGTAGGCGAGCACAGCAGCATTGGATCCATAAGCACGAAAATAACTTCGTCATGGAGTGCGTACTCCCACCGCAGAGTACAACAAGGGAGGCAGCGTTCGTCATTTGGTAAAACTAGGCACGATGCTTACCTGGAGCAAACCCAGAATATAGCCCTACAGCATCAGGGCGAAGATCTAACAGGTAACCTCGCCACCAATTATCTACAGGACTATCCTTACAGCAATGTCTTTTCCGGGACACCAAAGAGAGGATTCACCAGCAGATTAACAGGAGCGGGCTCATTCCTGCCTCTAGCGAAGGGTCGCCCAAGGGAATGCAAAAGGTATCCCCAGGACACTAATTTCCACCATATTGGACACTGCATACAGCAAATATGCCGGTCGAAAATAGAAAAGGATCACTAGGTTAACTCGGGGACGTGAACCCCCCTCTTTGGGAAAAGTCACCTTGGGATTGTGACACCCCTACTCACCTAAAGAAGGTGAGCCCCCTGAGGGATTTCTCACCTGTACATGAAAGGTAAACTTCATTTAACTAAGCAACATACCGCATCACTGGAATCGGTACTCAATATAAATATATTTTGCTAAAAACTTAAAAATGAATTATCTCCACAGAATTAAATTTTGAAAGCTACAAATTATTTTATTCTTTGAGGAGGAACCAGACCACACACACACACACATAAATTTCATCTAAATTGGAGAAAATGGGTTTTGTAGCAACAAAAATATTACTTTTTGAAGTAGAAGAAATATCAACGTACTGTTCAAATATAAGTTAAAGATGTACAAGAATGAACTGTTACGTGCAGATTATCTGAAATTAGTGAAATAATCTTTTGAATTTTATCCATTGAAATGTGAAAGAATGATGTAATGTTAAGATTTACTTCTCAAAATATTAACGCCGCTCATCTGATATAGTGGTTAGCGATGCTGACTGTTGTGCCGCAAGGCCTGTGTTCGAATCCCGGAGAAGAAATGGTTGTTTGTAAATGTATAGGGGCTTCACGGCGGGGGGTATTCTAAATAGCCTTCCAGCCACAAGTCAGGTTGGTGGATGGGAGGCCCCTGACCCTCCCCCACGGTGTTCTCCCTCAAAATTAGGGTGAAACCGAGCTAAATCGTACTGTACCCTGTATGGTGCTCAAGGATACAGCAAATGACAGGCGTACATATAGCCCCTCCCCTTGAAGAATTTTGTGGCCCTGGACCTGACACAGTTGAGATCATGTAGCATAAGAAACAACAACAAATATTAATGTTATAGTAGAAGATATATGCATCAAACAAATAAGTCAACATTTGATAGCAAGCAGTTTATTGGAAGAATTAGCAAGAGAATCTTACAAATCATTTTAGATGAGCTTGAATTAAATGTACATATATTGAGCTCTTAGGTCATATTACTCATTTTGAAAAAATTGCCTTTTGTGATAGGAATTTTCTTTAAAATGTCTGTCTATAAAATCAAGATTTTAAGTGATGGTTTTGGATAACAGTGTAAGAAGTAAGACAGTAAAATTGACAAAGAGAATAGAGGTCAAAATAATTCCTAGGCAGTAATTTAAAAATACGAAACTGATGAATCATTTCAATAGTAATAGCTCCTTAATACAATTACTCATTTTCTATCCTATTTTTATTGATGCATTCTGAAAAACACTATTGTTCAAAAAGTACAATCCCTCATCCTCTATGAGAAAATATACCTGGGGAATTACAGTATTAGCTTAAGAAAATCACAAGTGTTCTTGAGCAAACTGAATTGCTTTTTTTTGTTCCCAACTTCTTTGGTTTTAAAAAATTTATACATTCATTAAAAAGAAAAGAAAAACTTGTTAAACTCTAATACATCTCTTGAGAAAAAATATAGTGAAGTTTTATATGTTAATGCAAAAATTATTTTCATACTAAAAAATAATTAACTTATTTGTATAAATTTTTTATATTGCTTCCGTTTATCCAATTTCAATGTTATTGCATAAAGTATAACTACATTTGCATCTATTTGACAGTTCATCAATTGGAATATTGCTTCAAATGCTAAAGATTACACAATTCTTTTCTTTGATCTCTTCAGGTGTCCAGAAGAGTGAACATTGATTCAATTAATAGAATCACATATATATTTTATGAATATAATTTATTTTCTAAACTTCCAAGAAATTAGTCATCCCCCCCTTTTTTTTAATATTTTATCTAGATAATCTTGCATATGTTTTTATTTTTTTAAATACTAGAATTATTACAATGAAATATTTGTTCTTCAACCATTGTATTTTTACTAACTTCAATATATATATTTATACCTTAAGAACACAATGTTAATATAGTCAAAAATCTTCCTTTTAATTAATACAATTAATAGTTTTCAGATAACTCTTTAAGTATCATAACACTCCTCTTTTGATACATATAGCAAAATTTTCATGAGGATGAAATTTATTTAAGCAGCTAAAATATTTGTTGCATCATCTGGAATTGTCACTGAATTCTCCTCTGTTAATGAAATTAAATTAAAAATCTCTTGAGTATTGTTTCAAGGATAAAAGTTTTAAATTAAAAAAATTTGAATGTTTTCATTGCATGTGTTCTATTTATATAAGTGCAAATAATTTTTTCATATACATCAAATATATTATAAAAGATTTCAAATTTATGTATATATTTCCTCTACAGTATTATTTTTTATAACTTTTACTCACTTCATAATTTCTTTTATCAAAAGTTATACAACTAAATTAGAATATTTGATTCTTGGAGGAAAAACAAAAAAGACAATTTTAGCTGCTTTATTTACCTCCAAATTTTATGCAAAATATAAGTCTTTTCTTCTAACTCGTTCAAATTGAAAAACAAAAGAAATCCAGAGGACCCAAATGTCATATTTTCATTCCATTCACTTCAACAGGTCCCATGTTATACAATTAAAATGAAACTGAAATGCAAGTTTAAGAAATCAAGTTAAAAAAACTTCTAAAGCTCCAATAACTAAAAAAAATGGCTTAATAAATAAATTATATTGAACACTTGAATAGTCATGTAACACATAATCTAATTTCGAAAACAAAGAATGGTTAACCTTTCTATATATATAGTCTCAATTTTGTATAAAATAAAAAATTTCATATTTTATGGAACTAGTTTGATATCGGGGGTAATGGCGCGAAGTGCTGCTTGTTGCTGGAATGGAATCCAATATGGCGATCCTGCGGTAATTTAATGATACACAATAATTTTAAAGAATTGTTTTGAAATACATTGAAATGTATTTCAAATAAATGGTATAGGAAGAGATTGAAAATAACCTATATTAACGTGTGAAGCAGAGTTATTGTCTATATATATTTCTGAAATTCGAAAAGATATAATTTGGACTGTAAATTTATTAACTGAATTAAAATGTGAACATATTATAGATAATGCTGCAACTTGAAATTCAGATAGTCAAACAGCAATTCAGTGGATTAAAACTACCTGTTCTTCAAATAAATCAAGGCATATGAACATACGTTTTCATTTTATAAAGGATTTAATTGAAGATACTGTAATAAAATTACAATATATCAAAATAGAATTTTTAATTAAAAATTAACTTACGAAAGCTATGCATGTAGCAAAGTTGGAATATTCAATGCAAAAAATTTCATTACTCTCTTGATTTTATGTCACTGTGTTTATTGTTATATTTTATGCGTATTGTGTATGTGTCTATAGTATATTTGCGTTGTTTGAAAAAAAACGTATCACTCGCAGGTGGGGTATGTTGGGGTGAAGCGAGTGAATTATTTTTTCTGGCGGAAGGATATCTGTGGGATCCGCCCACGCGCGTTTTCCCGCTTTTCTCCTACGGGGTTCCCTAGCTGACCGGTGGCTGTGTGCTTTTGGGTCAGACTTGCTGTGTGCCGTACTCGTGATAATTTTTCGTATATGTATATTAATAAATGTGCTGTCCCAAGATATCTGAGTGGTAGTAATTTCACAAAAAGAACCACACGTTTTAAAGTTTTAAATAATATCTTTTTAACTAAATTCAATACTGGAATGTAAGTGGTCAAAAAGGATTCCTCTGATCAATCCCGATTTTTGATACCTTCGCAAATTTCTGCGTCGTGATAAGATACACCTATTCATACGGTCAGTCACGTTTGTTTGCCTTCGAATTTTAATAGTGTAGATATATATCTTTAAACTCAATGACCATTATGTGCATGCTCAGATTAAAAGGGGCCCAATATATTAGTCTTGTATTTAAAAAACAACATTTAGGTATGTAGATCAATATTTAACACATTATACTCATATTTACATGTATCCTTACAGTAAAACTACAAATATATCAATTCTACTTTCTTCTTTTTTCTCCTTTAAAAATACAGAATTCATAATCAAATAAATAGTATAATTCTTCTTACATCTTACTTTAAGAAAATGATAGTTTTTTGAAAAAAAATCTCTTTAAATTATGGTTTATAAAATGTCATAATATATCAAAAACCAATGGAAAGCCCCATTTAAAAGTGTTTCATCTGTTATAGAAGCAGAAATCCTTATTAAAATAAAAACAAAAGAAATACTACACTCTTCAAAGCAATAAACATTTCAATTTCTTTTTGTCTTCAAGAAACGTCTTGAGAGACAGCGACCTTCATATTTCACAAACATGACTTCTCCTTCCTATGTGAATATGTAAATATACTTTTACTAACCAGTTTTAGAAAACTCCTAGTAGCCCATTTTACAAACATTCAGTTTCTTCCTTGGTATGAATTTGTAAATGCGCTTTTAGAATACGAGTTCGAGAAAACCCTTGTTGCATATTTCACAACTATAAGGCTTTTCCTCTGTATGAATCCATAAATGTGTATTCAAATGACTGCTTTGAGAAAATCCCTTGTTGCCCACTTCACAAATATAAGGCGTTTCCTTTGTAGGAATACGCAAATGTGCCTACAAATTACCTCTTCGAGAGAAAATCCTGTTACAGACTTCACAAACATGAGGCTCTTTATTATCATGAACATGTAAATGAGAGCTTAAGTTATGATATAGAGAAAAAGCCATTTTGCTATTTTTAAACGTGAAAGTATTCTTCATACATCTCTAAAATTTATAATGAAGAAAATGGCTCTTGCACTGTTGTCCAGAATTGGAATATATATTAAAGTCCTTCTGTAAAAAAATAAATACATAATCAATATAATGCTGAGCATGTAATCAGAATTTTATTTTACATTTTTAATTTATGAAAGAAAAAAATTCAGCTGGATATCACAGCTTAAAAGATTCAGCTAAGAAATTTTTTCTGATATCTGAATAAATTAATTGGCGTTTAGATACAATTTCGGTTGACTTGATCATAATGTTAAGAGGATATCGCTTATTAGTAACCAAAAATATATTGAAGTAATACTTCAGAGCTGTGACCTGATTAAGATATGCAATAAGATAGAAAACTAAAAAAATATCATAATAAAATAAGAATACTTTCTAGGAGAAGAATTCATAGAAGTTATATGTAGTTCATTATGGTACACAAAACTAGAATATATAAGACTGAAACAAAGCATTGTATGGCCTGTATTTTATCTGTTTGATTAATAGTTTCAAATATAGTCCAGAAAAAGAGTACCAAGAAAGTTGCTTATGATAGATAGCATAATGTATGGATATGTTACAATATCATTGAAGTATATGTTTGAAATTAAAAAAAAAATGTTCTAAAAGGGATTTTTAAGTTTTTTTCTTTTTAAATCAAGAAAGCTTCGTTCCTTATTTCGTGTGGCAACTAAAATCCTGTCATGTAGAAGAGACAACACATCGTATTTCTATCGAATCCAAAAGATCCCCCGCCAAGTCAAATCTTTTTTTTAAGACGAATGAAATATTGGAATTTAAAACAAAGTTCAAGCAATCAACGTTTTATAAAAAAATTAGTTCCTACCTAGGCCTGAATCGTGTTGGAGTTACCGCGTGCAAATATTTGTGAGGATTGTTTCACTTATACTCCATCATGACATATTTATCCGCAGAAATTGGTTCAAATTCATTCTCCTCCATGGCATAGATAGTCATGTCTTCCTCCTCTGCTGCATATTCTGTAGGTGCTGACTTGCTGGGTTTATGTGGGGCCATTTTTATTTCTATTTCCGGTTTTTGTACTAATGTACGTTTTCTTCTATTTTTTTAAATTCTGTTTTGCGCTCTGTGGGATTTTAGATGCATTAGAAGGTTCGCTATATTGGATGTAGTAACAGCCGTCTCAAGTAAGGGAAGTGATAGTTGAGCTTCAGTTGACAGTGCAGCAAATTTATTAGAAGTTGTAAGAAATGGTCAAAGTTTTAGTTCATAAAGATGAGGCAGAAGTATTTAGGCTATTATGAGGGATAGTAGTAGTAGAAATGGGTTGAGGTAACTGAGATTTAATTTGCATGGTTTGTTTTATTGAAGATGCCGAGGTACTTGGTATCCAATTGGCAGAAGATACTAGTTTCAAACATGGTAAAGGTAGGCAGATCATGGTTGTTATATTTGGGTAGTTGTAGATATATTGAAGGCTTAGTAGCCTGAGCATTTGTTTGGGTTATATAACTGAGGAATTGTTAATTTACTAGCTTCAAAATAAGATGTTTTTATTGATATTAATTTCCTGGGTTTGTATTTCTCATTTCCATTTCAAACATAATTTTGTATCTGAAGGGTGAGTTTGGGAAAAATTAACACATTTTGGCTCTAGTGTACAATCCGTGGAAGAACACCCAACTAAAAGTAGATGAACGTGGGCGCCTATTCCCAGAAGGACGGGAGAAAAAGATAGACCATGATTTGAAAATTTAATCAAATATAGAAAACTCCCACAAAAACGGGGAGGGGTGATGAACCCCAAAGCACGAGCGTTCTAACGAAGCAGAGCGCCGGCGTGGGAGGGGAAGAACGCAGGAAGGAAGAAGACGGCCGAAGACTGTGAATCAAGTCGGTGAAAAATTCACCTCAGAACCCAGAGTGAAAGATGCAGTGTAATGCAGCTAAATCATGTTGTTAAGAGTGTGAAAAGAGTGTTTTTTGTTGTGTTATGGGGGGCGGAGCGAGTTTCTCCACATCGTTGATGAAAATGCATATTTAATTTTAGGATGAGGATACGTAAACAGTGTTTGTGCTTTGATAATTAGATTGTCATGAGATTCAATAGATTTAAAGACTTTCTAGAGAGTTTAGTGATGTTATTAGATCAGCTCCATATGTAAATCGTTATGTATCACGTCATTTCGGACGTACCAAGGTGCGTTCGTCATGACGCGGAGTATTTTGTTTTGAATTACTTGAATATTTTTCATGTGGGTGGCGGCTGCGGCTCTCCATACGGGAGATCGATAAGTTATAATGAACGCCCAATCGATGAACTTCTAGAATAAGTTAATTGACCGCAGCAGGAAGTTTGAGAGTGTCCGAAACTCTGGCATTTGAAACAGCGCAAATGATTCGGTATATAGGGATGGATTTTACAATTTAAATAACCTGCTTTTATTGTAGTTGGCAGTTTTGGATTATTGAAAGTTAAAATTAAATGTTTCGTAGGATAAAAAGGATTTAGATTGAATGGCAGATGTTTCAACAAGTAAATCAGTGGAACACATTTTCTTTACTGATTTTGGTTCTCCAATTCCTTGAAGAGCTATAGAAATTGCAAATTGGGATTTTCGGGACATTTCATTAATTGAAAATGATAGATGAAAATATGTGTATCTTTAGAGATCTGATCAATGCTCAGTGTCATGGGTAATACAAGGCCAGTAGGCGAGCACAGCAGCATTGGATCCATAAGCACGAAAATAACTTCGTCATGGAGTGCGTACTCCCACCGCAGAGTACAACAAGGGAGGCAGCGTTCGTCATTTGGTAAAACTAGGCACGATGCTTACCTGGAGCAAACCCAGAATATAGCCCTACAGCATCAGGGCGAAGATCTAACAGGTAACCTCGCCACCAATTATCTACAGGACTATCCTTACAGCAATGTCTTTTCCGGGACACCAAAGAGAGGATTCACCAGCAGATTAACAGGAGCGGGCTCATTCCTGCCTCTAGCGAAGGGTCGCCCAAGGGAATGCAAAAGGTATCCCCAGGACACTAATTTCCACCATATTGGACACTGCATACAGCAAATATGCCGGTCGAAAATAGAAAAGGATCACTAGGTTAACTCGGGGACGTGAACCCCCCTCTTTGGGAAAAGTCACCTTGGGATTGTGACACCCCTACTCACCTAAAGAAGGTGAGCCCCCTGAGGGATTTCTCACCTGTACATGAAAGGTAAACTTCATTTAACTAAGCAACATACCGCATCACTGGAATCGGTACTCAATATAAATATATTTTGCTAAAAACTTAAAAATGAATTATCTCCACAGAATTAAATTTTGAAAGCTACAAATTATTTTATTCTTTGGAGGAGGAACCCAGACCACACACACACACACATAAATTTCATCTAAATTGGAGAAAATGGGTTTTGTAGCAACAAAAATATTACTTTTTGAAGTAGAAGAAATATCAACGTACTGTTCAAATATAAGTTAAAGATGTACAAGAATGAACTGTTACGTGCAGATTATCTGAAATTAGTGAAATAATCTTTTGAATTTTATCCATTGAAATGTGAAAGAATGATGTAATGTTAAGATTTACTTCTCAAAATATTAACGCCGCTCATCTGATATAGTGGTTAGCGATGCTGACTGTTGTGCCGCAAGGCCTGGGTTCGAATCCCGGAGAAGAAATGGTTGTTTGTAAATGTATAGGGGCTTCACGGCGGGGAGTATTCTAAATAGCCTTCCAGCCACAAGTCAGGTTGGTGGATGGGAGGCCCCTGACCCTCCCCCACGGTGTTCTCCCTCAAAATTAGGGTGAAACCGAGCTAAATCGTACTGTACCCTGTATGGTGCTCAAGGATACAGCAAATGACAGGCGTACATATAGCCCCTCCCCTTGAAGAATTTTGTGGCCCTGGACCTGACACAGTTGAGATCATGTAGCATAAGAAACAACAACAAATATTAATGTTATAGTAGAAGATATATGCATCAAACAAATAAGTCAACATTTGATAGCAAGCAGTTTATTGGAAGAATTAGCAAGAGAATCTTACAAATCATTTTAGATGAGCTTGAATTAAATGTACATATATTGAGCTCTTAGGTCATATTACTCATTTTGAAAAAATTGCCTTTTGATAGGAATTTTCTTTAAAATGTCTGTCTATAAAATCAAGATTTTAAGTGATGGTTTTGGATAACAGTGTAAGAAGTAAGACAGTAAAATTGACAAAGAGAATAGAGGTCAAAATAATTCCTAGGCAGTAATTTAAAAATACGAAACTGATGAATCATTTCAATAGTAATAGCTCCTTAATACAATTACTCATTTTGTATCCTATTTTTATTGATGCATTCTGAAAAAACACTATTGTTCAATAAGTACAATCCCTCATCCTCTATGAGAAAATATACCTGGGGAATTACAGTATTAGCTTAAGAAAATCACAAGTGTTCTTGAGCAAACTGAATTGCTTTTTTTTGTTCCCAACTTCTTTGGTTTTAAAAAATTTATACATTCATTAAAAAGAAAAGAAAAACTTGTTAAACTCTAATACATCTCTTGAGAAAAAAATATAGTGGAGTTTTATATGTTAATGCAAAAATTATTTTCATACTAAAAAATAATTAACTTATTTGTATAAATTTTTTATATTGCTTCCGTTTATCCAATTTCAATGTTATTGCATAAAGTATAACTACATTTGCATCTATTTGACAGTTCATCAATTGGAATATTGCTTCAAATGCTAAAGATTACACAATTCTTTTCTTTGATCTCTTCAGGTGTCCAGAAGAGTGAACATTGATTCAATTAATAGAATCACATATATATTTTATGAATATAATTTATTTTCTAAACTTCCAAGAAATTAGTCATCCCCCTTTTTTTTAATATTTTATCTAGATAATCTTGCATATGTTTTTGTTATTTTTTTAAATACTAGAATTATTACAATGGAATATTTGTTCTTCAACCATTGTATTTTTACTATCTTCAATATATATATTTATACCTTAAGAACACAATGTTAATATAGTCAAAAATCTTCCTTTTAATTAATACAATTAATAGTTTTCAGATAACTTTAAGTATCATAACACTCCTCTTTTGATACATATAGCAAAATTTTCATGAGGATGAAATTTATTTAAGCAGCTAAAACATTTGTTGCATCATCTGGAATTGTCACTGAATTCTCCTCTGTTAATGAAATTAAATTAAAAATCTCTTGAGTATTGTTTCAAGGATAAAAGTTTTAAATTAAAAAAATTTGAATGTTTTCATTGCATGTGTTCTATTTATATAAGTGCAAATAATTTTTTCATATACATCAAATATATTATAAAAGATTTCAAATTTATGTATATATTTCCTCTACAGTATTATTTTTTATAACTTTTAGTCACTTCATAATTTCTTTTATCAAAAGTTATACAACTAAATTAGAATATTTGATTCTTGGAGGAAAAACAAAAAAGACAATTTTAGCTGCTTTATTTACCTCCAAATTTTATGCAAAATATAAGTCTTTTCTTCTAACTCGTTCAAATTGAAAAACAAAAGAAATCCAGAGGACCCAAATGTCATATTTTCATTCCATTCACTTCAACAGGTCCCATGTTATACAATTAAAATGAAACTGAAATGCAAATTTAAGAAATCCAGTTAAAAAAAAACTTCTAAAGCTCCAATAACTAAAAAAAATGGCTTAATAAATAAATTATATTGAACACTTGAATAGTCATGTAACACATAATCTAATTTCGAAAACAAAGAATGGTTAACCTTTCTATATATATAGTCTCAATTTTGTATAACATAAAAAATTTCATATTTTATGGAACTAGTTTGATATCGGGGGTAATGGCGTGAAGTGCTGCTTGTTGCTGGAATGGAATCCAATATGGCGATCCAGCGGTAATTTAATGATACACAAATAATTTTAAAGAATTGTTTTGAAATACATTGAAATGTATTTCGAATAAATGGTATTGGAAGAGATTAAAAATAACCTACATTAACGTGTGAAGCAGAGTTATTGTCTATTTCTGAAATTCGAAAAGATTTAATTTGGACCGTAAATTTATTAACTGAATTAAAATGTGAACAATTTATAGATAATGCTGTAACTTGAAATTCAGATGGTCAAACAGCAATTCAGTGGATTAAACTACCTGTTCTTCAAATAAATCAAGGCATATGAACATACGTTTTCATTTTATAAAGGATTTAATTGAAGATACTGTAATAAAATTACAATATATCAAACAGAATTTTTAATTAAAAATTAACTAACGAAAGCTACGAATGTAGCAAAGTTGGAATATTCAATGCAAAAAATTTCATTACTCTCTTGATTTTATGTCACTGTGTTTATTGTTATATTTTATGTGTATTGTGTCTATAGTATATTTGCATTGTTTGAAAAAAAATGTATCACTCGCAAGAAGGGTATGTTGGGGTGAAGCGAGTGAACTATTTTTTCTGGCGGAAGGATATCTGTGGGCTCCGCCCACGCGCGTTTTCCCGCTTTTCTCCTACGGGTTCCCTAGCTAACTGGTGGCTGTGTGCTTTTGGGTCAGACTTGCTGTGTGCCGTACTCGTGATAATTTTTCGTATGTGTATATTAATAAATGTGCTGTCCCAAGATATCTGAGTGGAAGTAATTTCACAAAAAAGAACCACACGTTTTTAAAGTTTTAAATAATATCTTTTTAACTAAATTCAATACTGGAATGTAAGTGGTCAAAAAGGATTCCTCTGATCAATCCCGATTTTTGATACCTTCGCAAATTTCTGCGTCGTGATAAGATACACCTATTCGTATGGTCAGTCACGTTTGTTTGTTTGCCTTCCAATTTTAATAGTGTAGATATATATCTTTAAACTCAATGACCATTATGTGCATGCTCAGATTAAAAGGGGGCCATTATATTAGTCTTGTATTTAAAAAACAACTTTTAGGTATGTAGATCAATATTTAACACAATATACTCATATTTACATGTATCCTTACAGTAAAACTACAAATATATCAATTCTCTTTCTTTTTTTTTTCTCCTTTAAAAATACAGAATTCATAATCAAATAAAATAGTATAATTCTTCTTACATCTTACTTTAAGAAAATGATAGTTTTGAAAAAAAATCTCTTTAAATTATGGTTTATAAAATGTCATAATATATCAAACACCAATGGAAAGCCCCATTTAAAAGTATTTAATCTGTTATAGAAGCAGAAATCCTTATTAAAATAAAAACAAAAGAAATACTACACTCTTCAAAGCAATAAACATTTTAATTTCTTTTTGTCTTCAAGAAACGTCTTGAGAGACAGCGATCTTCATATTTCACAAACATGTGACTTCTCCTTCCTATGTGAATATGTAAATATACTTTTACTAACCAGTTTTAGAAAACTCCTAGTAGCCCATTTTACAAACATTCAGTTTCTTCCTTGGTATGAATTTGTTTATGCGCTTTTAGAATACTAGTTCGAGAAAAACCCTTGTTGCATATTTCGCAACTATAAGGCTTTTCCTTTGTATGAATCCATAAATGTGTATTTAAATGACTGCTTTGAGAAAATCCTTGTTGCCCACTTCACAAATATAAGGCGTTTCCTTTGTAGGAATACGCAAATGTGCCTACAAATTATCTCTTCGAGAGAAAATCCTGTTACAGACTTCACAAACATGAGGCTCTTTATTATCATGAACATGTAAATGAGAGCTTAAGTTATGATATAGAGAAAAAGCCATTTTGCTATTTTTAAACGTGAAAGTATTCTTCATACATCTCTAAAATTTATAATGAAGAAAATGGCTCTTGCACTGTTGTCCAGAATTGGAATATATATTAAAGTCCTTCTGTAAAAAAATAAATACATAATCAATATAATGCTGAGCATGTAATCAGAATTTTATTTTACATTTTTAATTTATGAAAGAAAAAAATTCAGCTGGATATCACAGCTTAAAAGATTCAGCTAAGAAATTTTTTCTGATATCTGAATAAATTAATTGGCGTTTAGATACAATTTCGGTTGACTTGATCATAATGTTAAGAGGATATCGCTTATTAGTAACCAAAAATATATTGAAGTAATACTTCAGAGCTGTGACCTGATTAAGATATGCAATAAGATAGAAAACTAAAAAAATATCATAATAAAATAAGAATACTTTCTAGGAGAAGAATTCATAGAAGTTATATGTAGTTCATTATGGTACACAAAACTAGAATATATAAGACTGAAACAAAGCATTGTATGGCCTGTATTTTATCTGTTTGATTAATAGTTTCAAATATAGTCCAGAAAAAGAGTACCAAGAAAGTTGCTTATGATAGATAGCATAATGTATGGATATGTTACAATATCATTGAAGTATATGTTTGAAATTAAAAAAAAATGTTCTAAAAGGGATTTTTAAGTTTTTTTCTTTTTAAATCAAGAAAGCTTCGTTCCTTATTTCGTGTGGCAACTAAAAATCCTGTCATGTAGAAGAGACAACACATCGTATTTCTATCGAATCCAAAAGATCCCCGCCAAGTCAAATCTTTTAAGACGAATGAAATATTGAATTTAAAACAAAGTTCAAGCAATCAACGTTTTATAAAAATTAGTTCCACCTAGGCCTGAATCGTGTTGGAGTTACCGCGTGCAAATATTTGTGAGGATTGTTTCACTTATACTCCATCATGACATATTTATCCGCAGAAATTGGTTCAAATTCATTCTCCTCCATGGCATAGATAGTCATGTCTTCCTCCTCTGCTGCATATTCTGTAGGTGCTGACTTGCTGGGTTTATGTGGGGCCATTTTTATTTCTATTTCCGGTTTTTGTACTAATGTACGTTTTCTTCTATTTTTTAAATTCTGTTTTTGCGCTCTGTGGGATTTTAGATGCATTAGAAGGTTCGCTATATTGGATGTAGTAAACAGCCGTCTCAAGTAAGGGAAGTGATAGTTGAGCTTCAGTTGACAGTGCAGCAAATTTATTAGAAGTTGTAAGAAATGGTCAAAGTTTTAGTTCATAAAGATGAGGCAGAAGCATTATTTAGGCTATTATGAGGGATAGTAGTAGTAGAAATGGGTTGAGGTAACTGAGATTTAATTTGCATGGTTTGTTTTATTGAAGATGCCGAGGTACTTGGTATCCAATTGGCAGAAGATACTAGTTTCAAACATGGTAAAGGTAGGCAGATCATGGTTGTTATATTTGGGTAGTTGTAGATATATTGAAGGCTTAGTAGCCTGAGCATTTGTTTGGGTTATATAACTGAGGAATTGTTAATTTACTAGCTTCAAAATAAGATGTTTTTATTGATATTAATTTCCTGGTTTGTATTTCTCATTTCCATTTCAAACATAATTTTGTATCTGAAGGGTGAGTTTGGGAAAAATTAACACATTTTGGCTCTAGTGTACAATCCGTGGAAGAACACCCAACTAAAAGTAGATGAACGTGGGCGCCTATTCCCAGAAGGACGGGAGAAAAAGATAGACCATGATTTGAAAATTTAATCAAATATAGAAAACTCCCACAAAAACGGGGGAGGGGTGATGAACCCCAAAGCACGAGCGTTCTAACGAAGCAGAGCGCCGGCGTGGGAGGAAGAACGCAGGAAGGAAGAAGACGGCCGAAGACTGTGAATCAAGTCGGTGAAAATTCACCTCAGAACCCAGAGTGAAAGATGCGTGTAATGCAGCTAAATCATGTTGTTAAGAGTGTGAAAAGAGTGTTTTTGTTGTGTTATGGGGCGGAGCGAGTTTCTCCACATCGTTGATGAAAATGCATATTTAATTTTTAGGATGAGGATACGTAAACAGTGTTTGTGCTTGATAATTAGATTGTCATGAGATTCAATAGATTTAAAGACTTTCTAGAGAGTTTAGTGATGTTATTAGATCAGCTCCATATGTAAATCGTTATGTATCACGTCATTTCGGACGTACCAGGTGCGTTCGTCATGACGCAGGTATTTTGTTTTGAATTACTTGAATATTTTTCATGTGGGTGGCGGCTGCGGCTCTCCATACGGGAGATCGATAAGTTATAAT
>BMAU01012441.1:0-20060 GCA_019973935.1 Trichonephila clavipes
CGAACGAAACCCCTGACCGTTGATAGCTCAGTTGGTAGCGCGGTGGACTGTAGTTGTTTCAGAAGAATAGTTTCTGTAAGATATTAAGTTGAAATGACCGCGGATATAGAACCCGTCACAAATGGCACTTTATTTTTATGGCTAAAAATTATTCAAATATTATATTACTTATTAAAACGCTATTTTTATTTTGCATCAGATTTTTTTTTTATTTAAACAACCTGTAAAATTATATTTTTTCAAAAAACATTGTCGGATTTTTTTCGCAGGAATTTTAATCACCCAAAATTCTGACGAAATCCTGTTAGAAAAAAAGTGCCATTTAAATTAATTTAAAACAAACATTTTTTTAAATTTATTTTTGTTAAGGAAAATGAACATATTTAATTGAAATTATTCTTGTGATCAAGATATTAAACTGGATATTAAGGCTGTAGAATACATTCACGCAACTTTTTTTTACACGATTTTGGAATAACACGGTGCACGGATTTTACGAATATATTTTTTTACACGAATTTTTTGTTCTAGAACGAATTTCAAAAAACGATCCTCAGCCAAAGGGTTCGTACCCTTTGGATGAGGAGGGTTTGTTCGAATTTATGACAGTTTATGATTGTAAAGAAGTCGATAAAATGACGAAGTCGAAGGTGCAGTTCAAATACTAACAGCTGATTTAATTCGCGAATGCTTAAAGTTTGCTTCAAGTATGGAATAACATTCTCTTGCTCGTGATCCTGACATAGAGCGTACATTATAATTTCAATGTAATCATAAATTTTTTGTAGTAGGATATCAAGAATTATATATAAGCAACAAGGACAGTATCTGGATCCTGACAGACAGCAGAAGCTCCATTCAATATTTGAAGAATTAACCAAAAATTATGGACAATGCTGGTCTAGATATTATATCAAAATTGGCTAGACCTGGTCAGAAGAAACAAGTGTGTCTGCAATAGATACCGTAGCATGTGGGTGTGCTTAAAAACGAGGCAGCTGATAAGCTGGCTGGTAGAAGTTGTGATCTCCCTAACCCCAGTTCCTCTGTCTTGAGCCATTCCGAAATTCATTCCCTCCACAGAGCTCAAATGAATTTGACTTGAAGAAACCTTCTTGCTCACCACTGGTACGCAGTTAAGAGAGTCCTGGCCTATCTCTACAATGCAGGAGATCCAGGGCTCTACAGACGGCCTTGACGCTCTTTAGAAGCGGTCATCTACGTGGTATGAGAGAGACTTTTGTGCAAGGGGTAGTCTTTCTTTACCTGTCCCTGCTTCTCCTGCTAATCTTCTAGACTGCTGGGGCATTTCCCCGCGACAGTTGTTTGAAGATCAAGACCTGGTTTGTGACATTCTTATGTGGAAAGGTCAAATGGACTTGGTGTAGGCTTTCCTGCTCCAAGGAGATTTGAAACAACAACAACGTATATATATAAGAAACTTGAGCCTCCCACCCCTTCCAAAAAAACAGGTACTAGTGGGTAGGTGGTTAGAGCATTGGACTCCAGACCGGAAGGTCTGGGTTCGATGCCCGATGCCACCAAATACCTTCCAAGTACACACGGAGTACGTGCTCATAAAATCATGGTCCGAGAGTCTTGTGGGTGGTCGCAGCTGAAACCCCGAGGGCGGGGGACTGGAGAATGTTTCCCTCCCCTCCAGTTCTATGCCTAAGTTGTGAAGGTGGAGATAGGTGGTGTCGCCATCTATCGTCCCTTCGGGGAATTTCGCCGAGCTAATTCGTACTGTGACCTGTATGGTGTTCAAGGCCAACGACAGGCGTACATCTAGCCCCTTGCCCGATGAGTCTCGTGAGCCTCGATCTGACTGCGGCAGACAGGTGGCATGAGCAACAATAACACCAGGTACTAATAACAAACTTTGTAACACAAAAAAAAAACTGAGGCCGTTAATAACGAAGAAAATTCTTCATGTGAATCAAAACCGACAGTTGTACTATACATATCTCACACATCTACTGGTGATACCATTTTTCATTCCAGTTCGTAATAAAATGCTCGCTTGTTATCAAGTTGCAATGAGTAGTTGTTAGTTAGTCGTTTTATTTTTAATTTCAGTTTGAATTTTTATATGTTGTATGTATTTATTTATAGACTGTGTGTGTGAATTCTCACTGTTCACTAATTTAAATTTTTTTTGCAATAAAAATGAATTGCTTTTGTTGTAGAAATATGTAAAACAGATTTTATAATCACTTTTTGTGCACGGTTTTATAGGGGGAAAATTTAGATGATTTTTATCTTTAAGATGTGTTGGAAAGCTAAAATCTTATTTTTATGACAATTTGAGATTTTTACATTTTCAAATTGTATAGAGATTTAAACCTTTCTAAAAAATACCTTACTTTATACACAAGCCCTAAAAACCTATTTTTAAATAATCGTTGAAACTGGGCCACGCCCATTTGAATGGCGAAAAAGGTAAACAAAGTAAATACTTCGTTTTTGCTTAAAAGTTCAACGTCTAATATAAACGAAAACATTCATCTTTTATTGTAAATTGAGCCTTTTATTTTTTTTAATTTCCTAGCTCATTTGAAGTCTCACTGTATACATTAAAAATTAAAATCAATTTATCTCAAAATGTAATTTTTGATGTTCGATGTACCTTTTCTGAAAAACTATTGTTCACATGTATGTAAATTTTTTATGATATATTTATAATGATGACTAATATATACGGAAATAAACGTTTTGTAAGAAACTCAAAAATTTATTTTTTACAAATTTTTTTACGTGAAAAAGGGGTCCAATTTCACTATGTTTTATAAATATTTTATAAGTTATGCAAAAATTCAAAATTAGCTAAAAGCGCATTTCAGTATAATGAGAAAGGTGTACTTCAATTGTATGAAAAATTTCAAGCATGTATATATAACAGATTTTGAGAAAAGATACACCGAAAACAGCCAATTTAACATTGTCGATATAGAGGTTTTCAAATCCACTTAAGGCAGTGTTTCTCAAAGTTAAGGGCGCGCCCCCTGGGGCGCGATAATACAAGGGGGCGCGAGCATATCAATTTAATGATTTTTAAAAAAATAACCGGAAAGAAATGAAACAAAATACTTTTTCATAATAAAAAGAAATACACAACAACACTGATATAATTTATGTTTATCATCTGGCGTTCTTCTGTTTTTTTAACATAAAATATTACTCGTTAAAAGAAAAACGAAACTCAGACCCTGAGAAAATTCTAAGATAAACATTTCATCACTTTAATTATTATTGAAATACTGTATATTAGTTGTAGAAAGAAAAGGAAGACATGATTCACTTTTCAGCCAGGCAGCATAATAAATTTGCTAGTCATTATTTGATTGACCTTCTTAACTTACTGGTAGGGTTTCTACATTAGTTTCATCCCATCTTTTTATGTATTTGTTTTCGCATAGGGAAATTGTAAATAATGAAGAGTTTTGATATTTGGAAAGAATTGATTGATTTTTGAAGGATTATTTGGCTAAGATTTATTTTTACGAGTAATCTGAAACATATAAAAGCATAGTGAGAAACGTCATAATACTTTTTTAGAGCATCCGTATTTTTCTGAATACACTTATAACCAGGCAGCGGTGGCATCTGTGATCTGTATTGAAGGAAGTTGAAACTGATGCATATTATTCATGATTGAGAAACACGATGGACATGAAACGAAGGAAATTTTCAATGGCTTCCTAAAGAACTCCATCAACTGAAATATGAAGCCATAAAAGGTGTACCACAAGGTTCAGTTCGACTTGTCAAAAAGACACAAGAAGAAAATATTCAACTTGTTATTTGTTGATCACCAAGGTGTTACGAGTTCGAGCCCAGTACCACTAAAGACCCGTCGTGAAAGGGAGAGGTGCACGTTAATTTGTAAAAAACGTCCTTATTTGGAATGATTCTTTATTGTGGTAGTTAAGAGAGGCCAGCTCAAGTATCGTCCTCGTCAACCATGGTTCAAAATTACGAGGTCCGTCTCTAAAAGCCCTCGTGTAGCTGAACAGTGCGACGTTAATATTCACTCACTCGATAATGAATGCTCATTAAAACTACAATTACTTGAACAAAATATGACAGCTTTGCCGGCAAGTAATTTTTCTGTAATATTAGTGAAAAGTATCTTTGCTTTTCGTCCTTTATTAAGGTCTATCACTTGTCAATCATTTTAGTTCAGTTTTATTGGACTTTTTCTCAAATCATCAAAGAAAGATTGAACATTCTTTGAAAGCCGGTAAGTATACTTTCTCTTAATTAAATTATTCACTGGAATTCAATTTGTATCGTGTAGAGTAAAAATAATTATAAATAAATGATTGGGGTGACTGAGTTCTCCCCACTACTATCAGCCTTAGTATCGAGGTGTGCTGCTCCCGGGTTAAAACATTTTGAAGTCTTCTCGCTTTAAATATTAAAAAGTAACACAATTATTCTTCATAGGAATTTTATATTCTTTTTCATTACTTAACATTAATTCTAAATGCTAATTCTGTGATTCTTAAAATTACAGTTCTTTTAAAGATTATTTACAATTATAGCATTTATCTAAAAAAATAATTTTACATTTTTGTATACAATGTCATGCACGCAGTTTTTACTCTCCTTACAGTTTAGCTATTATATCAGAATAATGTTATATTTTTTTAAAAATGAACTCGTGCGAAGAGCCGGTGTTTCAGCCAGTATACGTTTAATGTATCAGTACTGAAGAGGTATTTTATAAATAATTTCTTAATACTAAATTAATCTAAGTTTAATAATTATCAGTGACTTCCATGGGCTTGTCTTGTAGAGCAAAGTTTTTTCTAAGAAAGGTTTAATATCAGATATTGACACTGAGTTATTTTTCTTTATTTAGCTGAGATCTATATTTTGTCTTCAAAGCAGCCACCGCAGAAAATCCTGTTTAACATAGGTAGGATTTTCAAAATGAGTAATATATATACGAAGTGCTTTTGTTTTCAGTGCAGAAATTATGATTGAAAATTGAATCGCCAGTATTGAAAGTTTGAGAAACACTGGTGTACTATAAAAATAATTATAAAAAGGATTGGGGGTGACTAAATAACCCCGCTGGACCATTAGTATCGAGTGCGCGCCTGCTCAGGGTTAAAACATGTTGAAGTCTTTTCGCTTTAAATATTAAAAATAATACAATTATTCTTCATCTGAATTTTATATTATTGTTCATTATTCAACATGAATTCTAAATGATAATAATTCTGTAAGGCTTAAAATTATAGTTCGCTTTAAACTAATTATACTTTTTTGGGCAATCATTTAAAAAAAATCATTTTACATTTTGTAAACATTGTCGCGCACTTGGCTTTACTCTCCTTAAAATTCAGCGATTATTTCGTAATGTTTTTACTTTTTATAAAATGAACTCGTGCAAGCGGGTACTTCAGCCGATATACTTTTAATGTATCAGTACTCCATAGTAGTTTATAACTAATTAATTAATACTAAATTAAGAACAAGTTTAATAGTATTAACCACTTCCATAGGCTTGTCTTGCAATGCAAAGTTTTTATAAGGAATGCTTATGATTAGAAATTGACCCTCTGAGTTCTTTTTCTATATTTAGCAGATATCTATATTTTGTCTTCAGTCCAATTTAAAAATTAGAGAAAGGAAAAATAACACACATAATAATTATCCTATTATTTTATTTATTTTTTGCTTAAAAGTAGTATACAAAATTTAATACTTATGTTACTAATTTGTATGGTTTATAATTAAGATCGCCTTTTGTAGCTTTAGCATCAAAGTTCATTATTATTGCATTCAGTGCATTATTAATGTATAAGGGGGGCGCGATAAAAATTGTGATCGAAAAGGGGGGCGCCAGTATTGAAAGTTTGAGAAGCACTGACTTAAGGTATCCGACTACGTTTGGAACCGTGATTTTGCAAAAGCATGTAAATGGATAATACTTATGATATTTAGTGTCACTTAGATTAGAAAATGTATATAAAATTGTTTTAAGAATAGTATTACAATAAAAAGTTATTTAAGTACAATATTTCGACAGTAAATGAACATTGAATGACCCATTTTCAAAATATTCTCCTTTTGCGAAAAATGCTTCTATTATAATAATATTTTGCCTGTATATAGCTCAGATCTCTGTACAGAGGCTCAAATAGAATTTTTAAAATATATAACTTAGAAGTGGGTTTATCCGTGTTTTACGACAATAGAGGGGAGAAATTGTAAGAAAAAAAACGCCGATAATTATTTTAATGGGTTGTAACTCTGAAAATAATGTGAATTTTTCAAAAATCATAGTTGAGCCTCTGTGCAGAGGTCTGAGCTATTTACAGTCAAAATATTATAAAGGTTATTCTAAGTTAATTTTTTGCCGAAATATTGTAATTAAATAAATTTTTTTTGTCAAATGGTTCTTAAAACAACTTTATACAAGTATTCTAATCTAAGTGACGCTAAATAACATGAAAATTATTCATTTATGCGCTTTTTCAAAATAACTGTTCGGAACGTAGTCGGATACCTAAAGTAATTTTTTAAAATTGTGAAACATAACCCCAAATTTGTCATGTGCGTATGTATTTTTCTACACGATTTTTTTTGCTCTGTTTTCTAAGGAACGTATCTACCTTGTAAAAAAAGAGTTCGGTGTATATCACTTTATATTTTACAGACACCTATATATATATATATATATATATATATATGTATATATATATATATATGTGTTGATTGTGGCAGCCAAAGCCAAGCAGTCTTCGCGCGCAGGCGCAGCTAATGTGCGAACCGAAACTGTAAAAACTTTAAGACTCTTGAGAAAAAGCAAAAGCGAGGGAGAAACACAGAGGTGCGCGAGCAGGCGTTACCTTCTGCATATCATTGTCAAACTTATCTACCTTTTTAATTAATTTTTGTTAAGTTTTAAAATAAAATAGAAGAAACACAAACGTCTTGGACCCCTTGTTGTCTCCCTCAAATTATGGGGGCTCGGCCGGGATCGAAAAAATTTCGATTTGAACCAAAGTTTGGACAATGAACAGCAGCGTCCGTGAAGGAGACGCTCCGCCATTTTTTGGAAACTTCGTTCAACCTGTGTAGAGGTTGAATTTTTCGAATACTCCGCCTGTGTAGAGGCCGGTATCGAAAAAATTTCAATTTTGAACCAAAGTCTGGACAATGAACAAAAGCGTCCGTGAAGGAGACGCTCCGCCATTTTTTAAAAACTTCGTTCAACCTGTGTAGAGGTTTGAACTCAGCATGAATACTCCGCCTGTGTAGAGGTTGGAACTAACTTAGTGTGAATAATCCGCCTGTGTAGAGGCCAGAACTTTTAATCAACGTTTTTCTTCAATTGAATTCTTCATTGGAACCCTGTGTGAATATTCCGCCTGCGTAGAGGCCGGAACTATTATATAATCAACGTTTTTCTTCAATTGAATTCTTCATTGGAACCCATCGACGAAAATTCCGCCTGTGTAGAGGTTGGAACCACTCACATAAACACCTGCGAAGAGGTGTCAATTCGAACAATTTCAACTATATTACCTGCGAAGAGGTGAGATCTGTGGAATCAACGTTTTTCTTCATTGTGGACACATCGTATGTGCGAGCAACAAGGGAGCTAGAAAAAAAAGGTAGGATCTTTCCATATTTTTCTAAAATGTATAAAAACGCACTTAAAGAGGATCTCGTAAGAGTTGTTGAGGATCTAGATGGTACTGTGGAGAGTACGGACACCATAGCTAAACTAAAGACTAAAATTGAGAACAGTAGTACATTTGAAAGTGATCCAGATTTCGTTAAAACTTTAATTCAAAACTGTATAGATGAGAGAGTATCATGAAACGAAAAGAGAGGTAACTTTTAGAAAAACAGAAAATTGAGCTCGCGAAACTTCAGTTAGCAAAATTAGAAAAGGAAGTCGAACTTCAAACGGCTAAAAATGAAGCATTAAGTTTAAATCCTGCAGCTAAAGTCGAAGATAAACAGTTCGAAACTAACATAGAAAATATGATAAAAAGTATTAGAACTTTATCTCTTCCTGTTCCCACCAGATCTGAAAGCTTTAATCTGTTCTTCCAATCATTAGAACGCGCATTTTTAACCAAGAAAATAAATGACGAATATAAATCTGAAATTTTAATAAATCTTCTGGGCGAAAGAGCTCATAACGTCTTACTGTATATTAAAGAAGAGGAATTAAATGACTATGAAAAACTAAAATCTATAGTACTCAGAGAATTCCAATTAACCCCTCGCGAGTGTTTAAACTCATTTAAAAATGCTGTAAAATCATCAGGCGAGACATACATCTCATTTGCTGCAAGACTGACGGCAAACTTCCAATATTATTGTTCGTTAAGAAAAGTTAATTCCTTTGAATCTCTATGTGATCTTATAATTTCTGATAAATTATTTGAAACTTTAAATAAGAAACTGCAACTCATATTGGCATTCGAGAAGCAGAAGATTGGTTTAGGCCTATTGATTTAGCTAAAAGTGCGATATTTATATTTCATCTAGAAGCCCGGATCACATAAAAGAAAATTCCTATTACTTATGGATATACCCAAGACCCCTTTAAAAATAGATCACCAAAACTTTAAACCAAAGATTAAAAAGAACTATCCCCAATATCTTGAAAGAGAAAATAAAAATTGCTTTATATGCGGTGATTCATCTCATTACACAAGAGACTGTGAGAAGCGTTTAAACCTAAAAAAGAATCTAACAGCCACATCCATAATAGAATAAACGTGAATACTTTGAAAGTCGAGGCGAAAAACAAAATAGCGATTAATTCGCAAATCTTCAATACGTAAGCATTTTTGTGGGAAATCAACCCGTAACAGCCTTGATCGATTCAGGTTGCCAGATCCCAGTTTTAAATTCCTCACTAATTAGAGTGAACCAGCCTTCGAAGAAATCTTAACATTAAGTTCATGTTTTGGCGAACAGCGTATGGTAGAAGTTAAACCGATAAATCTTTCTCTTAATCAACACTCTCCCGGTCTAAGTGTTTGAACGGCAATATCACCGACCTTGACCGAAGAATTTATTATACATCCCAGTGTATATGCTGAACTAAAGAAACTAGGCCACGCGACGATGTTTTTTATTGAATGAAAGTGAATCTTCTTTAGGTGCTTATGCTTATCCTAGTGCTGTTTATGTTTCAAATGTGATAGAAAATTCTAGTTATGATTTGTCACATGTTAAAAACTTTAATACTAGAAATGATTCGAGTTCTCTAATTAAGGATTATAAATGTAATAAAATTAAGAGTACTAAGTTAAAATTGAGTATTGTAAGAGAAAAATATTCTGACATAGTATTATGTACGAAAGTAAATGGTGCCATGAAAACGAGTTCCGTGAACTTCAACGCCCCTTCACCTATGGAGAGTAAACATCGACGGTTTGCGTTGCTCCGAAGGATCTTTGAGCCCTGGCAGAGGAAACGGAGGAAAAAGAGAAATCGTTTTGAACAGACGTCCAGAACTCTAGAGAGGAAAATATCGATGCGTTCAACCAAAGATCAACTTGTTAAAAAAAACGTTCTTATGCCTGTGAAACACAATGTTTTCCTGTGGAACCTTCCGAATGTCGAAGAGGTGCCTTCACATGATGGAGAAACTGTCTAGTTCAGAAAAATTATGATATCTTAAATCTCTATGTATTTGTCGTATAGTCCTTGTCTGTTCCGTCTTTTTTGTATGTTTCAGATTCTCCTCTGGTCTCGATGAAAAAGGAAAAAGGGACGTACCGCTGCGGACAGCATACAGTCAGGCTGGCCGATTGTGGCAGCCAAAGCCAAGCAGTCTTCGCGCGCAGGCGCAGCTAATGAGAACCGAAACTGTAAAAACTTTAAGACTCTTGAGAAAAAGCAAAAGCGAGGGAGAAACACAGAGGTGCGCGAGCAGGCGTTACCTTCTGCATATCATCGTCAAACTTATCTGTTAAAATAGCTACATTTTTAATTAATTTTTATTAAGTTTTAAAATAAAATAGAAGAAAGACAAACGTCTTGGACCCCTTGTTGTCTCCCACATATATATATATATATATATATATATATATATATATATATATATATATATATATATTTATATTTATATTTATATATATTTATATATATATAAATTTATTTATATATATATATATATATATATATATAGCATATATATATATATATATATATATATATATATATATATATATATATATATGGCATGCAGCCAAAGCCAAGCAGTCTTCGCGCGCAGGCGCAGCTAATGAGAACTGAAACCTGTGGACTTTTAAGAATTAGAGAAAGAGAGAAAGCAAAAAGGAGGAACGACAAAGGTGCGCGAGCAGGCGTTACGGTCATCATGTAAACCTATCTGTTAGAATAGCTACCTTTTTTTAATTAATTTTTGCTAAGTTTAAATAAATGTGAAGTAAGACAAACGTCTTGGACCCCTTGTTGTCCCCACAAAATATGGGGGCTCGGCCGGGATCGAAAAAATTTCGATTTTGAACCAAAGTCTGGACAATGAACAAAAGCGTCCGTGGAGGAGACGCGCCGCCATTTTTTGGAAACTTCGTTCAACCTGTGTAGAGGTTGAATTTTTAAATTCGTTCAACCTGTGTAGAGGTTGAATTTTTAAACTTCGTTCCGCCTGTGTAGATGTCGGAACTATTATATAATCAACGTTTTTCTTCAATTGAATTCTTCATTGTAACCCATCGACGAAAATTCCGCCTGTGTAGAGGCTGGAACCACTGACTTAACACCTGCGAAGAGATGAGATCTGTGAAATCAACGTTTTTCTTCAATTATTGGATATATCGTACGTGCGAGCAACAAGGGAGCTAGAAAAAAAAAAAAAGGTAGGATCTTTCCATATTTTCTAAAATGTATAAAAACGCTCTTAAAAGGATTTCATAAGAGTTGTTGAGGATCTAGACGGTACTGTGGAGAGTACGTACACTATAGCTAAACTAAAGACTAAAATTGAGAAGAGTAGTACATTTGAAAGTGATCCAGATTTCGTTAAAACTTTAATTAAAAACTGTATAGATGAGAGAGTGTCGCGAAACGAAAGAGAGGTAACTTTAGAAAAACAGAAAATTGAGCTCGCGAAACTACAGCTAGCGCAATTAGAAAAAGAAATCGAACTTCAAACGGCTAAAAATGAAGCATTAAGTTTAAATCCTGCAGCTAAAGTCGAAGAGAACTATCCCCAAAATCTTGAAAGAGAAAATAAAAATTGCTATATATGCGGTGATTCATCTCATTACGCAAGAGATTGTTTTAAGCTTAAAGAATCTAACGGCCACATCCATAATAGAATAAACGTGAATACTTTGAAAGTCGAGAGCGAAAAACAAAATAGCGATGAGTTCGCACAACTACAATATGTAAGCATTTTTGTGGAAAATCAGCCCGTAACAGCCTTGATTGATTCAGGTTGCCAGATCCCAGTTTTAAATTCCTCACTAATTAGAGTGCAAAAACCTTCCGAAGAAATCATAATATTAAGCTCATGTTTTGGCGAACAGCGTATGGTAGAAGTTAAACCGATAAATCATTCTCTTAATCAACACTCCCGGTCTAAGTGTTCGAACGGCAATATCACCGACCTTGACCGAAGAAATTATTATACATCCCAGTGTATATTATGAAATAAAGAAACTAGGCCACGTAAAGAGCGATGTTTTATTGAGTGAAAGTGGATCCTCTTTGGGTGCTCAATTTAATTCAAATGTTTCTATTTCAAATGTTTATGTTTCAAGTGTGATAAAAAACTCTAGTTATGATTTGCCACATGTTAAAAACTTTAATATTAGAAATTATTTGAGTTGTCTAATTAAGAATTATAAATGTAATAAAATTAAGAGTACTAAGTTAAAAATGTGTATTAAATTGAAAAATGATATTCCTGTGTGTCAGAGAGCCAGACGTTTATCTTGTTCTGATAACCCTTCACCTATGAAGAGTAAACAAAGACGGTTTGCAATGCTCCGACGAATCTTCCAACCCTGGCAGTGGAAACGGAGGAAAAAGAGAGATCGTTTTGAACAGACGTCCAGAACTCAAGAGAGGAAAATATCGATGCGTTCAACCAAAGAACTTATTAAAAAAGGCGTTCTTATGCCTGATGGAACTGATAAAGACCAAGATAGCAAAATAAATTATTCCGTTCATCCTACCGTACTATCGTCATCTCAGAATCATGCCATGCCTGTGAAACACAATGTTTTCCTGTGGAACTATCCGGATGTCGAAGAGGTGCCTTCACATGATGGAGAAACTGTCTAGTTCAGCAGAATTATGATATGTTACATCTTTGTGTATTTGTCGTATAGTCCTTGTCTGTTCCGTCTTTTTTTTTGTATATTTCAGATTCTCCTCTGGTCTCGAAGAAAAAGAAAAAAACGGAGGACGTACCGCTGCGGACAGCGTACAGTCAGGTTCGCCGGTTGTGGCATGCAGCCAAAGCCAAGCAGTCTTCGCGCGCAGGCGCAGCTAATGAGAACTGAAACCTGTGGACTTTTAAGAATTAGAGAAAGAGAGAAAGCAAAAAGGAGGAACGACAGAGGTGAGCGAGCAGGCGTTACCGTCATCATGTAAACCTATCTGTTAGAATAGCTACCTTTTTTAATTAATTTTTGCTAAGTTTAAATAAATGTGAAGTAAGACAAACGTCTTGGACCCCTTGTTGTCTCCCACATATATTTATATATATATATATTTATATATATATATATATATTTATATATATATATATATATATATATAGGATCCAATAATTCTCAAGACAACTCCACGCAGTCTTCGCGCGCAGGCGCATTGAATTGAAACTGAAACGAAAACTTTTGAACTAGTAAAAGCAGAACAAAAACTTTTAAGAGAGAGAAAGAAAGAACGAGAGAGGTGCGCGAGCAGGCGTTACCTTCGGCATATCATCGTTAAACTTATGTGTTAAAAACTACCTTTTTAATTAATTTTTGTTTAATGTTAAATAAACCATAAGAAAGACCAAATCTTGGACCCCTTGTTGTCTCCCACAAATTATGGGGGCTCGGCCGCGATCGATAAAATTTCGATTTTGAACCAAAGTCTGTACAATGAACAAAAGCGTCCGTGAGGAGACGCTCCGCCATTTTTCGGAAACTTCGTTCAACCTGTGTAGAGGTTTGAACTCAGCATGAAAATTCCGCCTTTGTAGAGGCCGGGATTGAAAAAAGATTTCGATTTTGATCAAAGTTTGGAACGTGAAAAAAAGCCGTCCGTGGAGGAGACGCGCCGCCATTTTTCGGAAACTTCGTTCACCCTGTGTAGAGGTTGAATTTTTCAACTTCATTCCGCCTGTGTAGAGGTCGGAACAAATAACAAAATAACCTGTGTAGAGGTGTATTTTTCAACGAACCCTCAAAATCCCGCCTGTGTAGAGGTTGGAACTCACTCAGTGTGAATAATCCGCCTGTGTAGAGGCCGGAACTACAATTTCAAGATATAACCTGCGAAGAGGTGTCAATTCGAACAATTTCAACTATATTACCTGCGAAGAGGTGAAATCAGTGGAATCAACGTTTTTATTGGATACATCGTACGTGCGAGCAACAAGGGAGCCAGAAAAAAAAGGTAGGATCTTTCCATATTTTTCTAAAATGTATAAAAACGCTCTTAAAGAGGATCTCATAAGAGTTGTTGAGGATCTAGACGGTTCTGTGGAGAGCACGGACACTATTGCTATACTAAAGACTAAAATTGAGAACAGTAGTACATTTGAAAGTGATCCAGATTTCGTTAAAACTTTAATTCAAAACTGTATAGATGAGAGAGTATCGCGAAACGAAAGAGAAGTAACTTTAGAAGAACAAAAAATTGAGCTCGCGAAACTTCAGTTAACAAAATTAGAAAAAGAAATCGAACTTCAAACGGCTAAAAATAAAGCATTAAGTTTAAATCCTGCAGCTAAAGTCGAAGAAAAACAGTTCGAAACTAACATAGAAAATATGATAACAAGTATTAAAACTTTATCTCTTCCTGTTCCCACCAGATCTGAAAACTTTAATCTGTTCTTCCAATCATTAGAACGCGCATTTTTAACCAAGAGAATAAATGACGAATATAAATCTGAAATTCTAATAAATCTTCTGGGCGAAAGAGCTCATAACGTCTTACTGTATATTAAAGAAGAGGAATTAATTGACTATGAAAAACTAAAATCTATAGTACTCAGAGAATTCCAATTAACCCCTCGCGAGTGTTTAAACTCATTTAAAAATGCTGTAAAATCATCAGGCGAGACATACATCCAATTTGCTGCAAGACTGACGGCAAACTTCTAGTATTATTGTTCGTTAAGAAAAGTTAATTCCTTTGAATCTCTATGTGATCTTATAATTTCTGATAAATTATTTGAAACTTTAAATAAGGAAACTGCAACTCATATTGGCATTCGAGAAGCAGAAGATTGGTTCAGGCCTATTGGTTTAGCTAAAGAGTGCGATATTTATATTTCATCTAGAAGCGGATCACATAAAGAAATTCTATTACTTATGGATATATCAAGACCCCTTTAAAAATAGATCACAAAACTTTAAACCAAAGATTAAAGAGAACTATCCTCAATATCTTGAAAGAGAAAATAAAAATTGCTTTATATGCGGTGATTCATCTCATTGCGCAAGTGACTGTGAGAAGCGTTTTAAACCTAAAGAATCTAACGACCACATCCATAATAGAATAAACGTGAATACTTTGAAAATCGAGAGCGAAAAACAAAATAGCGATGAATGCGCAAATCTTCAATACGTAAGCATTTTTGTGGGAAATCAACCCGTAACAGCCAGTCGATTCAGGTTGCCAGATCCCAGTTTTAAATTCCTCACTAATTAGGTGCAAACACCTTCCGAAGAAATCATAACATTAAGCTCATGTTTTGGCGAAAGCGAATGGTAGAAGTTAAACCCATAAATATTTCTCTTGATCAACACTCTGCCGGTATAAGTGTGCGAACGGCGATATCACCGACCTTGATCGAAGAATTTATTATACATCCCAGTGTATATTCTGAAATAAAAAAACTAGGCCACGCAAAGAGCGATGTTTTATTAAGTGAAAGTGAATCCTCTTTGAGTGCAGATTATGGGTGTTTTTCTTTTCCAAATGTTTCTGTTTCAAATGTGATAGAAAACTCTAGTTATGATTTGCCATATGTTAAAAACTTTAATACTAGAAATGATTCGAGTTCTCTAATTAAGGATTATAAATGTAATAAAATTAAGAGTACTAAGTTAAAATTGAGTATTTTTAGAGAAAAATGTTCTGATATAGTATTGTGTAAGAAAGCCAATGGTGCCATGAAAACGAGTTCCGTGGAATTCATCTCCCGCTCACCTACCCCTTCACCTATGGAACGTAATTATAGACGGTTTGTGTTGCTCCGAAGGATCTTTGAGCCCTGGCAGTGGAAGCGGTGGAAAAAGAGAAATCGTTTTGAACAGACGTCCAGAACTCTACAGAGGAAAATATCGATGCATTCAACCAAAGATCAACTTGTTAAAAAAGACGTTCTTATGCCCGTGAAACACAATGTTTTCCTGTGGAACCTTCCGGATGTCGAAGAGGTGCCTTCACATGATGGAGAAACTGTTTAGTGCAGCAAAATTATGATATGTTACATCTTTGTGTATTTGTCGTATAGTCCTTGTCTGTTCCGTCCTTTTTTTTTTGTATGTTTCAGATTCTCCTCTGGTCTCCATGGAAGTACCGCTGCGGACAGCGTACAGTCAGGCTGGCCGGATATAGGATCCAATAATTCTCAAGACAACTCCACGCAGTCTTCGCGAGCAGGCGCATTGAATTGAAACTGAAACGAAAACTTTTGAACTAGTAAAAGCAGAACAAAAACTTTTAAGAGAGAGAAAGAAAGAACGAGAGAGGTGCGCGAGCAGGCGTTACCTTCGGCATATCATCGTCAAACTTATCTGTTAAATACTACCTTTTTAATTAATTTTTGTTTAATGTTAAATAAACCATAAGAAAGACCAAATCTTGAACCCCTTGTTGTCTCCCACATATATATATATATATATATATATATATATATATATATATATATATATATATATATATATATATATATATATATTTATATATATATTTATATATATATATATATTTATATATATATATATATTTATATATATATATATATATATATATATATATATATTTATAAAATATATATTTATATATATATATATTTTATATATATTTATATATATATATATATATTTATATATATATATATTTATATATATATATATATTTATTTATATTTATTTATATATATTTATATATATATATATATATATATATATATATATATTTATATATATATATTTATATATATATATTTATATATATATTTATATATATTTATATATATATTTATATATATATATTTATATATATATATTTATATATATATATTTATATATATATTTATATATATATATATTTATATATATATTTATATATATATAAATATAAATATATATATATATATATGTGGGAGACAACAAAGGGGTCCAAGACATTTGTCTTTTCTTCTATTTATTTAAACTTTAACAAAAATTAATTAAAAAAAGGTAGCTATTCTAACAGATGGGTTTCCATGAACTCGCACCTCAGTCTTTCTTCTCTCTGTTCTTAAAAGTCCACAGATTTCAGTTTCACGTAGCTGCGCCTGCGCGCGAAGACTGGTTTTGTTGGATGCCACAACCGGCCAGCCTGACTGTACGCTGTCCGCAGCGGTACGTATTCCTTTTTTCCTTTTCCATCGAGACCAGAGGAGAATCTGAAACATACAAAAAAGACGGAACAGACAAGGACTATACGACAAATACACTAAGATTTAACATATCATAATTTTTCTGAACTAGACAGTTTCTCCATCATGTGAAGGCACCTCTTCGACATCAGGAAGGTTCCACAGGAAAACATTGTGTTTCACAGGCATAAGAACGTCTTTTTTAATGAACTCTTCTTTAGTTGAACGCTTCGATATTTTCCTCTCTAGAGTTCTGAACGTCTGTTCAAAACTATCTCTCTTTTACCTCCGTTTCCACTGCCAGGGTTTGAAGAATCTTCGGAGCATCGCAAACCGTCTATGTTTACTCTCCATAGGTGAAAGGTTGGGTGATCGAGAGTTAGAGTCCACAGAACTCGTTTTCATGGCACCATTGACTTTCTTACACAATACTATATCAGAACATTTTTCTCTTATAATACTCATTTTTAACTTAGTACTCTTAATTTTATTAGGTTTATAATTCTTAATTAGAGAACTTAAATCATTTCTAATATTAAAGTATTTAACATGTGACAAATCATAACTAGAGTTTTCTATCACATTTGCAACAGAAACATTTGAAACATAAAAAATAGAGAATTAGAATGAGCACCCAAAGAGGATCCACTTTCATTCAATAAAACATCGCTCTTTGCGTGGTCGAGTTTCTTTATTTCAGTATATACACTGGGATGTATAATAAATTCTTCGGTCAAGGTCGGTGATATTGCCGTTCGAACACTTAAATCGGGAGAGCGCTGAGTTAGCGAAATATATTTATGGCTGACACTTCTACCATACGCTTTTCGACAAAACATGAGCTTAATGTTATCTTCTCTTCGGAAGGTTTGTTCACTCTAATTAGTGAGGAATTTAGAACTGGGATCTGGCAACCTGAATCAATCAAGGCTGTTACGGGCTGATTTTCCACAAAAATGTTTACATATTAGAGCTGTGCGAACTCATCGTTTTTTTTTTCACTCTCGACTTTCAAAGTATTCGCGTTTTTTCTATTATGGATGTGGCCGTTAGATTCTTTAGGCTTAAAGCGCTTCTCACAATCTCTTGCGTAATAAGATGAATCACCGCATATATATAGCAATTTTTATTTTGTCTTTCAAGATTTTGGGGATAGTTATCTTTACGTGATCCGCTTCTAGATGAAATATAAATATCGCACTCTTTAGCTAAATCGATAGGCCTAAACCAATCTTCTGCTTCTCGAACGCCAATATGAGTTGCGGTTTTCTCATTTAAAGTTTCCAATAATTTATCAGAAATTATAAGATCACATAGAGATTCAAAGGAATTAACTTTTCTTAACGAACAATAATATTGGAAGTTTGCCGTCAATCTTGCAGCAAATTGGATGTATGTCTCGCCTGATGATTTTACAGCATTTTTAAATGAGTTTAAACACTCGCGAGGGGTTACTTGGAATTCTCTGAGTACTTTAGATTTTAGTTTTTCATAGTCATTTAATTCCTCCTTTTTAATATACAGTAAGACATTATGAGCTCTTTCGCCCAGAAGATTTATTAAAATTTCAGATTTATATTCGTCATTTATTTTCTTGGTTAAAAATGCGCGTTCTAATGATTGGAAGAACAGATTAAAATTTTCAGATCTGGTGGGAACAGGAAGAGATAAAGTTTTAATGCTTTTGATCATATTTTCTATGTTTGTTTCGAACTGTTTCTCTTCGACTTTAGCTGCAGGATTTAAACTTAAGGGAACCAGGACATGCTCGAAAGAGTAAAATGCCAAAATTAAGACCCTTTGTTTATGAGACATATATCATTTAAAATTTCCAATAGAGCTTAGATTTTTTATGTCTATAATAAAGATAATTTAATTATTCTGTAGAACTACAAAAATAACTTTTTACTCCAAAAGTTTGTTTTTACTACTTAATTTAAGTAATACATAATTTTTGAGAACTCGTAATATATACTTATGTTTAGGTACCATTTTTTAAAAAGGTATCCTTTTTTTATGCAAAATATTTTTTACACATATATAAAACAATACATAAAATACAGTTTGAAACCCTTTTTTAGTAAAATTTTAGTATAGTTTCTTTAAAATTATGAAACTTTGAAATTTGAATTATTTTTTATTTGTCTGCTTTTTTATGCATAAAAACAATTTTTAAAAATGAGGCACTATTTTTAATAGAAAAAAGTTAGGTTCACTATATGCATAGGTATCTTGTATAGAAGTATAAAAAAATCAGGAATCATATAGTGCAATAGTTTTTTTTTTTAAAAATGTACCTAAATGCAAAATATGCTTTTTGCGAAAAAGTGAAAAAACTAAAAAAACAATATTTTCACATGTTATACACTTAATTAGTATTTCCTTGCCTATTTTATATGACTAATAATGATCCTTAACCATTTTCTAGAGTTACAAAAGTAATTTTAAATTCATATGTTTTTTTCCCTTTGTTTTTGTTAACATGAACATAATTTTCGAGATCTTGTAATACATATGTTCAAGTATAGCCAGTTCCATTCCTTTTGAAAATATTCTTTGTATACAAAAAATTTACAATATATATAAAAGTAACATATTAAGCATCATGAATCTGTTTTTAACTAATTATAATTGCATAATTTCTTAAAAATAATCATAAAACCTTAAAATTATGAAAATCCTAATTTCCTTTTTTACATATAAAATGAATTTTTCAAAAAATTAGACACATACTAAAAGATATTTTTGTTCAATGTATGCACATGTATCCTGTTTAGATATATAAAAGGTTTCAAACAATATGCTACAATAGTTTTTTAAAGTGTTCCTAAATTTAAAAAATATTAAACGTTCGAGAAAAATATAATAAAACTGAACAAAAAAATTTCTCCTTACATTATAGATTTGATTAATATTTCCTGTAATTATTTTCTTCATCTGGAAAATTCTGTTTATCTATTTTTTCCTTTTAAAGACCTTTTTTTTGGCTTCCAATGACACTTTATTTACTATACGTTCAGCCTCAAAAATTCGTTTGTTATCAATTATAAGTAAGGCACGTTCCGTGTTGTATCCTGGTTTAATGCAGAGCTTCAAAGACTTTTATCCCTTACATATCCATCGTTAAAACAAATTACAGCATCCATAACCAAATTCAATTTTCCAATGCCAGCAAAAACTGTTTTGAGTCTTCTCCCAAAATACATTTGTTAAAACTTTCATTGGGATTTTG
>BMAU01012449.1:0-21476 GCA_019973935.1 Trichonephila clavipes
ATCAGATTAATTTGCTTTTTCTGACATGTAACAAATTCTATACATCAGTGTCTCCTTTATTAAGCCAATTACAATCCAATGATGGGAGAAAAAACTATAAAATTATTTTCACAACTTTTTGAACGATCACTATAACTTTTACCTCTACATTAGTTTATGAAAAGTACTTCGGCATGCGTTTCTTCCAAGTAGCTCTTTTGTTGTCCTCATATTTTGCTGTCTAATCCCTTCTCCAACAGCTTGTGCTCTGATATCAAATTCCATGGTTTCACTTTAATAAAACTTGTGCTCCAGGGCAGTGGTCACCAAACCGTCAATCGCAATCTACTAGTGGCTAACGGGGACATTTTTGGTAAATCGTGTTTACGGTCTAGTTGGGTAACCTTGATTCCTCTACTAATTTGATGCTCATGACAACAACTGTTCGTTCCTCCGGCTCAACTATCATTGTCAGCCTCCTCCTCTCATAGTTCAGTGCTTCTCAAAGTTTAAATGTTTTCGACCTAATATTCAATCATAATTTTCATTGCCCCCCCCATACAATAACATTGTATTAATTTCAATAATACTAAACTTTGACACTAAAGCTACAATATAGCTTTAACATCTTGTGCCTCTCGCGTGTATAAACATCTCGATCAGCCAATGCGCTAATTGCCCCGGACGTATATATACGTCTTTCTGAAGTACGATCTTTTCTGTGCACTGCTATCCGTAAAATTATTCCGATGGCTTTTTAATGCAAAAAAGGACCTTGACATTGTTTGCATAGGGTTTACTTATTTCAGAGGATTTGATTATTCATTCCTTTCACGGTGGCTTTGGTAAGCAAATCGCGTAACTTTTAGTCGGCAGTTATGGAATTAATTATTAAGATAAGTGTTCATTTTCATATACAGTTTTATCTATGACAAGTCCTTGGGTTCATTGGTAATTATTAATGTCATTCTTAACTAAGTATTGTTAAATTAATTATAAAATATATTGAGCAGTACTCATACATTTATAAGTGTATTACATCAGTGTGTATTTTGTTTTGTATGATGTCAGAATATATTTTGTTTGCTTACTTTCAGTAAATTAACATTTTTTAATAGTCTTTCGTTTTCGACCTTTCAATATGCTAGCGCCCTCCTCGTAGAGTTATCACACCCCCTAGGGAGGCGTGCCCCACAGTTTGAGAAACGCTGTCATGGTTGATTGTATATGTGTGAGGCTGTCCACGACATGCTTTTCGAGTGTGTATCAGACTATTAGGAACAATGATAGTTTGATTTACATATTGGTACTAATTTAGGTCTTTTCTAATCCAGCAAAAAAGTTTTATCACTTTTATTCGGAATGAGAAACCAACTACTTCTTTACCCAGATTAGAACTGAGTGTGTTTACTGTGCTATGCATAAGTATCAGTTGAAAAAATATAAAGAAGGAATGTCAAACATCACTTTAAAGCTGTCGATGCCGAGATTGAAAAGGATGTCCCACTTAATTCTTCTCTAAGAACAAGTAATATAAGAAAAATTTAAGTCAATTCCTACTTAGAATGGATAAAATAGAAAGTATTTTATTAACGATTGAAAATTTGAACAAGATATATATATACACTGCTGGACAATTGCTAAGGACGGATCACAAATTGCTATGTGGCGTAACATTAAGCGAGACATAAGGCCTAGTAGGATAAAATATAGTTGCCACACTGTTCAGACATTAGAATAAAGAATATTTATTGTTCTGGAAAGTACAAAAGCTGTGAAACATCTGAAAGAAAAAAAAATGTTCATTTGATCTGCGTACGGAGAAATGGAACAATGCATCTAAAAGTCAGCAGGCACCTTAAAAAGAAAGGTATCAGTACGGGATATGTCCACCGTGAAGTGTGATGCAACATTCCACACGTCGTACCATAATTTGCACAACATTATCCAGCAGCTGTTGAGGCAATTTATCCCATTCCTCTGTGAGTGCACGGATGAGGGTGTTCTTGTTTGTCGGAGGATAGTTTCGACCAGCAACTTGCCTCCCCCAAAGCATCCCACACATTTCAATGGGGTTTAGATCTGGAGAACGTGCTGGCCATACGAGACGTTGAATACCCTCGCTGTCTGGACAATCCTGAACAGCGAGTGTTCGATGACATGTTGCGTTGTCATCCATAAAAACAAATTTATCACCGACAGCACCACGGAAAAGACGAACATGAGGAAGTAGAACTTCATCAATGTATCGTTGGAACGTCATAGTCCCATTCGCAACCACATGTAGGCGCGTGCGGCCATTGATCATGATGCCGGCCCACACCATGATACTGCATGTCGGATATTGGTCCTTTTCCTGAATATTTTCGGGACGATGAGCAGTACCACTCTCACGCCAGATCAGTTGGCGTCTACAATCCGATGACAGACTGAACCTACTCTCATCTGAGAATAGTACGCATGCCCAGTGTCCTGTTCAGTCCAATTGTGATGCTCACGACACCATTGCAAACGGACAGTACGGTGCTGTCTGGTCAATGGGACACGCACAACAGGTCTGCGTGCGTATAGTCCTCCTCCCCTCAAACGTCTGGCAACAGTTTTTCGGGAGATCTACTTTCCTGAGGCAGCAAGAAACTGATTTGCCACCTGCTGAGCTGTCGTGCGCCTGTTCCTTTTTGCTGATAGGACGATATATCTGTCTTCTGCAGGCGTCGTACTTCTAACACGACCTCCCCCGTGCCGTCAACTACACATTCCAGTAGTTTTAAATGACTTCCACAGCCGTGAAACAACGCTGTGAGCGATGTCGAACTCCCTGGCAACATCTGTTATTTTTCGCCCTTCTTCGATCTTTCCTATAATTCGGCCACGCATTAAATCATCTATGTGATGTCGGGGAAGACATGCAAAAATTTTAAGTTCGTCTGTTAAATTCCTGTAAGTCCATACGCGTCAAAACATTTAAAAAGCTCTTGCGAACGCTATCACGTGATGAGTTAGTTAAATAATATTAACGTTGCACTGTTTAGCTACAAGGGCTTTTGGCGACGGACCACGTAATTTTTGAACCATGGTCAAGTCGTGGACGACACCGCGCACCCCCTCTCCTAACTACCACACCACACCAACGGGAGGACGTTTCAGCTCTCGACAGATTTAACGTGCAACGCTTTAGTGGTACTGGGATCGAACTCATGACATGCCTGCCATGGTTGGATACCTTAACCACTAGCAGCCCGATCACGTGGAAAAAAAATTTGCATACTCATACTTCTTCTTACTAATATCCCGCACTTATTCTAATTTTCCACATTTTGCTTCCTTTCATTTTGTGGTTGCTATGGATGATAGTGTTATCCGTCCTTAGCAATTGTCCAGCAGTATATATATATATATAGGAGAGAGTGAACTGTAATAGTAGGAATTGAAAAATGATCATGATTTGTCAGCATTATAGTAACAATGTACACTCAGTTTGGCTGAAAACCGGGTTTCGACGCCAACTTCTGTCATTGTTTTAACAGTTACATTGTTACAACAATGGAGACGAATGTAAGTTGGTGTCGAAAGCTGGTAATTAATTTAATTAATTAACTGGTAATTAATGAATTAGTATTAAAAATCTGTATTAACATCAAGTATCATTCACTACAAGTTTAAAAAGTTTATTTGAACTTGAGTGGATGAATAGAAAGTATTTTATTAACGATTGAAAATTTGAACAAGATAAATAAATAAATATATAGGGAGAGAGTGAGCTAATAGTAGGAATTGGAAAAAAAGATAAGGTAGCTAAATTCTAAACAATGCCTAACGGTCAACTTTTTTAAAACCATTTAACAAGAATAAAGAAGTAACTGAGGCGTCATTCCAAGCTTCAAATATTATTGAACAGCATAAGAAATCCATATGAAGACAGTGAAATAATCATCGATTGCATTTTTAGAAGCAACCGATACATTATTTGACAGTTTCATGTATAAAACTGAGATTATGTCTGTGCTATTAAATCTGTACGGCTTTCTTCAAATGCAATAATGAAAAGGGTTAAGTTTTATGAGTTCTGACGTTACCACAAAATTTTAAACTGAACAATTTGTTTTCATAATTTCCCCTGTAACTTGACGAATAGATTGATACAGGTCAGTTGGTCGTTTTTTCAAAAATGTTTTCGGATAATTTCGGAACAAAAGAGTAGCTGGTAAAGATTATTCTGTTAACAATAGGCACTAAAAAGCAGTTCAAGTTGTTAGTTCAAGATCTCATCAACTTTGAAAATATTCCTATAACCAAGTTGATTAGCATAGCCACTTATGGAACTTTTGTAACGATAGACACAGGGGGAAGATTCCTAACCTTGTGTTGTATAGGCAACAAGTTTCCAAAAGTTTCTGTCTTAAAATTGTGTAACACATCAGGATAGTCACCGAATGGAGAGTTTTTAAGAATGAACAATGTAATGAATACAGTCATAAATATAGCGAACTAAGTTAGAACAAATGCAATTCCCAGGCATTTGTTCAGTATTGATTGAAGAACTAGATTGCTGGTATGGAGATGCACCACTTCATATCGAATTTAGTTCGTTGAATATCGGCAGAGAGGCATTTAATATTAAAAAAATAAACAATGGGGTCAGAGAGAGAGAGAGAGAGAACCGGACAATATATTTAAAAAATAATATATTGGTACCACTACCTCATACCACTCCATAACATAGGGTTAACAAATTTGTTCAAAAATATCTAAGCCATAAACTTATATCAATATAAGAATCTAGAGAGCAAAAGGTATTATTTGAGGTAACATTTTTAAATTTAGATTTGTTATCATCAGACCTATAAATCACAATATCTTTCTTGAGCATTTTAAACGCAATAATTCAAAAGCCAATAATGTAAAAATATATAAAAGGTATATATAGAATCAATTTAGAATTCCAGACTATTTCAAATTTCGTAAGCAAACGCAATTAAATAATTCGAATGACAGTACAAAAATGTAAAACTTATTGAACGAAGTTCAGGTCATATATACATACAGGGGGGCCATAATTATATTGCAAGTGTTCAAGAGGTGCTGAAGAGAAAATTACTGAGAATATATATTCCAGTGAAATTTTGTATCTACACGTTCCAGAACACGCGCAAGTCTAATATGGAAAAAAATCGCCATATCCACCCGATAGATGGCGCTTTGCCGTGTTTTAATGCTTATCGACGGCATATATGCAAATCTTAAGCTCATCGCACAGTATAAAAACAAAACCACATTGAACAGCGATATTTAGAGAACAATTGATTTCAGCATTAAAAGAGCAGGGGCGGCTCTAGGGCCGGAAAAACCAGACCCCTGCCCGGGGCGGCAGTTTTTAAGGGCAGCATTTGGATCAAATTTAAATTTTATTCATTTATTTTTGTTTCAAAACATTTGATATATTTTCTGAAATGTTATTGAGTGTGGATTTGTATTTCACTTAACTTATCTTACTTCCTTATTTTGTACTCTGTATGTTTAATGTCAGTTTTCCTTTATGTTAAAATTGGAAGGGTTCGAGGCTGGAGTATATGTGAAATCATTCTGATATGTTTACACATCTTTCACTAGGAATTTTCTTTCCATCTCAGAATGGAGTCACAACGGACATTCCTTTCATCCATACGATGTCCAGTGTCAGCTATCGAAAAGAGGACAGGGGTAATAAGAGATTTTTTTTTACATAGAGAGCCACTGGAGACGGTTTATTTTAGTATTAAGTGTATTTAAAATAAGTTAAAATAAACGCTTGTTATTCTCAACATCAGTGGAATCTTTTTCGAAGAATTTGGCCTGCTGACATGGGCGATTCTCTCTCTAGCATTTTACTCGTTTGAAATTAATAACTGGTAACTATGTCCTTAATTTAAAATTATTTGCATTTTTGAATACTTAAAATAATGTATACATATATTATTATGCTGTTTTTGTTCACAAGAATTATTCAAGTTTTATAAGTGTGTATATCTATGTGAACAATGTATCTTTTTTAATTATAATTTTTTGCTTTGGAGAGAGGGGTGGCATTTTTCATTTTTGTCCGGGGTGGTATAACTGCTAGAAACGGCCCTGGCAAGAGAAACATTGTTTAGTAACCACACGGTATTTATACAGGACAGATCACCCCCTCACATCGCTAAACCTGTTAAAAAAATTGGGACACTTTTGGTGCGGACCGAGTCATAAGCAGAGGTTTCGAGAACGCCTGACCCCACGTTCACCGGACCTTAATCCTTGCGATTTTTATCTGTGAGGACATCTGAAATGCATGGTTTATACAACATGCTTCTGTTGCCGAATTGAAATTTTGCATAACGAGACACTTGAAGTGTGTTACAACAGAGATTTTAAATGCTGTGGTGCACTATGCTGTATTACGTTTTCAACATGTGGTTGCACCTGGTGTTTCGCATATTGAGCACATCGTGTGATAATTTCATTGAATAAATAATGATTTAATTGTTTTCCAAACGTCTGTATGGATTGTTTAATTTGTGATCTTAATTTATGTTAATTTTTGATTACACGATACTGTAAAGATTTAATCACTGAAGCGAATTCTATGGAATTTTGTTGAACTGTAAGTGATTTTGTATATTGTTTATATGCCTCTTAGAATGTCATTATGTTCTGTCTATCGGTATTGAAAATGGTATATGCCACCGGTGAGCGTTGAAATACGGTACAGTGCAACTATCAGGTGAAAATAGCGATTTTCGTTTCTTGCATATTTGATTTTGCGCATGTTCTGAAACGTGTAGATACCAAATTTCACTGGAATATTCCCAGTGGTTTTCTCTCCAGCATCCCTTAAAAACTTGCAGTTTAATTATGGCCACCCTGTATATGAATATAATAATAATAATAATAATAATAATAAATCTTACATTATATTGCTATAAATCTATTTTAAAGCTAACCTATAAATAAAAGATAACAAGAGGAGACACAATTAAATTTCTGGAACCTAGCCCTCAGGCTTGGTGTGAAGGAGTGGAAATAGAATATAGTTGACCTTCATCTTTCCTGTGCTAGTGGCCCGTTATTCCATCCCTCTATCTAGTTCAGTTAGCTTTTTATCTTTGTTTGAGAAAGACATTGTTGTGTCGAAATGTCACCATCATGATAAACGTAAAAATCGAGCATAAATTTGAAATTCCTCGTGAAATAAAATAAATGAAAAATCCAACTGAATATTTTAAATGGTTAACGGAATGTCTTGCAATAATTGCACGTAACATAGTCAAATTTTTGAATGGCACAAATGATTTTCGGAAGATCGGGAGGTTACTGAAGAACATTCTTGTCAATCTGTGACATCAAGAACAGGTGATGCTCATCGTTTTGGCACATTGTGCTCTCTGTAAAACAGTTCTTGTCAGAAGAATACATTATTGTGCTCTAGCATCCTCCGTACTCACCAGATCTCATACCATACGAGTTCTACCTGTTTCTTAAAGGAAAAATGGCATTGATAGGAACACATTTTCAGTCTGTAGGAAAGGTGAAGGTAAAAACGGCCCACTTACTGTAAGTGGTGACACCTAATGAGCTGCAGCAATGCTGTGAAAGATGGAAAACTTGTATGCAGCTATGATTCGATAGAGAAGGGGAGTATGTTGAAGGGGACTAAAAGGCATTTATACGTTGTTTTTAATAAAGCTAATTTTTAAGACTACTCCGGTTATTTAATTGTCACAGAAGTAGGACAAAGTTATATATAATTACAGAATTATATAGTAGAAAATTCTTATTCACATTTATGCTATTGGGTGTATGAGAGAAGGTGAGTCTAATGATTCTCTATTTCAGTTCTCTTGAAAAACTTTTCTTTATTTTGATTCGAAACCTTCCAAAACACCACGCTACCTTAAATTATTTTTAATTACTCACTTGGTACAGTGAACCTTCACTTGGTACAGTGAATTGACTCGCAAAAATTAAAAGAGTTTAAGAACTTAATGCATTCAAATATTTTTTTTCTTATTCTATATTTCTTAGGGTGATTCTGGAGGTCCTCTCTTCGTAAAGCAAGATGGTAAATGGTACGGAGTGGGAGTAGTTGCTGGAGGTAGAGGCTGTGGAGCCCTACCTGGTATTTTTACGAGAGTTATAAAATACCTGCCCTGGATTGAGAGGGAAACTGGAGATTCTCCGCCTTGTATCTTAGAGCCTTTGAAAGTGGGAGAGCTACCTCCCGTTACACCTAACTTAAACGGTACGTGAGTGAATTTTTTAAAAATATATTAATGGAATTTATAATATTTCACAGTATATCGAAACTGATATAAGAAAAATTCAACTGTGGAAAATCAAGTTTAATGATAAATTAGTTTGTGTGTGGAATAAATAACGATAATCTAAAACAAAATAAAAGTATCAAAAATGGCAAGACAATTCTTCTAAAATATTTAAAATAAAATGTAAAAAAAAAAAAAACATCTCAAAATCACTAAATATTATATGCGACTTGGAAGACACAGAGTTTGCTGTGTATGTAAAACAACTTCGTAAGTTAAAAATAATTATATTCTTTTTAATTATGAATTAATTGGACTATTTGTATTAGGACTATTGTTTTCTTCTTTAAGTCTGAAAGGATAAAGGAAACCTGTCAAATGGATAAGAAATATTCTAAATAAGACGCCCGAAAGATAAAAGCATAAAATGACAAAACGTTACTTAGTGTCCCCTTTATTGGTTTTTCAATTCCTACTATTAGCTCACGCTCTCTATATATTTCTTTATCTTGTTGGAATTTTCAATCGTTAACAAAATAAAGGGTGTTTTTTTTAGAGGTATAGAACTTTAAATTGCAATAAAACAACGATGTATTATTCGATTGACATGAATTTTTTATTCGAAAGATAATCTTGTGGCATTACATTTTAAATATGATTTCTGGCATAGGACTGCCACGGCTGGCTCGGATGTAGTCCAATCTGGACGTCCAATTTTCGATGACTTTTTCCAATATTTGTGGCCGTATATCGGCAATAACACGGCGAATGTTGTCTTCCAAATGGTCAAGCGTTTGTGGCTTATCCGCATAGACCAATGACTTTACATAGCCACACAAAAAATAGTCTAGCGGTGTTAAATCACAAGATCTTGGAGGCCAATTCACAGGTCCAAAACGTGAAATTAGGCGGTCACCCAACGTGTCTTTCAATAAATCGATTGTGGCACGAGCTGTGTGACATGTTGCACCGTCTTGTTGGAACCACAGCTCCTGGACATCATGATTGTTCAATTCAGGAATGAAAAAGTTAGTAATCATGGCTCTATACCGATCACCATTGACTGTAACGTTGTGGCCTTCATCGTTTTTGAAGAAGGATTGCACCAGCCCATAAAGCGCACCAAACAGTCAGTTTTTCTGGATGTAACGGTGTTTCGACATACACTTGTGGATTAGCTTCACTCCAAATGCGGCAGTTTTGTTTGTTGACGTAGCCATTCAACCAGAAGTGCGCTTCTTTGCTAAACAAAATTCGCTTATGAAAATCGACCATTATTTTCGAAATAAAATTGCACAATTTGAAAGCGTTGTTCAGGCGTGAGTCTATTCATGATGAATTGCCAAACCAAACTGAGAATTAATCACTTGACAGCTGTTAAATCAGTCGCCATCTTGGAAAGTAATGCTAACTTAAACTTCTATACCTGGAAAAAAACACTCTGTACATTTTAAGCACTCAATTGAGCTGAAATTTTATATACACGATCATTTACAATAATTTATTTATAATTAATAAAAATTAATTGATTAAAACTAATTATTCAAAGAATTGCAAATACAGCCAGTTGGCATCATTTTTGGCGACTTAGCGACCATTTCGGTGACTTTTGTGTCAAAACGTGAAAAGGTTTTTTCCCCACATTTTAAAGCTCTCATTTGAGCTGAAATTTTTCTATACACTGTTTGTGATTCTATCATATGTGTATACATAGCTCTACTAATTGTTACTATTTAATAAAAAGTAGCTAAAATAAGTTTTTTCTTTGTTGATCTAAGTAGGAATTGACTTAAATTTTTATGTATATATATTTCTTGTTTTTAATTAAATACCCAATGAATATTATCTCTATAAATCTCAAATGTATTACAAGGTACAAAAAAAACTGTGATTGACGAAACACGAAATTTCATAGGAATTTGAATGAGTTATCATGTAAAAGAAATAATCTTTGAATCCTTTTAGTATGTCTAATGTAAGTCAGTCCTGAGACCAATATCTGTATTTGTATGATTGATTGCCCAATGAATAGTTCTTATGTTTAATTTCTTTGCTGCTAAATAGATTGCGGAATTCCGAATGAAATGGAAATTGAACGTATTGCTGGCGGTAGCGAGACGACTCCTTTTGAATTTCCCTGGATGGTAAGAAATCGTTGGCATCTTTTGTTAAAGCAAAGCTACATTATTTACTGGACCGATATTATTACTGGACTGGACTACATTATTAATACTGGACCGATTTTGTATTACAAAAAAGGAAAGGAAACTTTTATCAATTGTAGTTTCTGAACAAACGAAAACTGATACGAATGCAATTATATGTATGTAAAACTGATATCTACTCATAATCCGAATCTCTTATTTATAACATCTAATTCATAAATCCTAATACCCTATTTCGAAACGCATATCAATTTATCTTTTTCTAAGACATTAAAAATATGTTGGTTTATTATCGATTCTTTAGACCTTGTTCTGATGGATTTATTGGCGATTCCAAGAAATATAAGACAGTTAATGGTTTCCATGCATCTTAGTAATAGGGATTAATATTCCCTAAGCAATGATGTCATTTTTATAATTAACTAGTTATTCCCTTCACCTAGACACGTGGCTGTATTTTTATAATGCGTTTTTCTTTGTTCTTCCCTGTATATAAAAACTTAATAATTGAATAATTCCCTCTTTTATATTTTTGGCTTTGTACTAGAAGCATAATCGAATAAATAAAGTGATCACGAACAAGCCTTTTAAATTTTTCGGCCACGAACACTTAATCACCCCTAATCAAAAGTGTGAATTTTTCGCGGGCAAATATATTGCCAGTATATAAGTAACACATTCAGTTTTGTTGCATGTAGCACTGTCAAGATGATGATGTAAATGTTCACGAAACCAAAGCATTAGAATAATTAGTGAAGCAGTTAATAGCCTTAGACCAGTCCTTTTAATGTCATTTGCTGCAATGTAGGCACAAATATGATGTGATATAGTCCTTAGGCAGACTTGTTTATACTTTTTAGGCAATGATTCCTTGTACGGAGGCAGGCCGTGTTTTATTTTATCTTAGACATACTCTATGAGGGACAGATCTAGGGGGTAAGAAGTCCCCGTGTGTATCCACGAACTACTTACTAATCCTCTTGGAAAATTTACTTCTTTTAAATGTTTTGTTCTATTAAAAACTTTCTCCCGAAGAAGACGAGGTCTATGTAAATGAAGATTTATATTTAAGCAGTAAGTTTTAGGTACGAGAGAGAGAGAGAGGTCAGGAGTTAGATGATAGAAGTTAGTGATTAACGTAAAGTATTGGAAAGCTAGTCGAGGGTAACTCAGCGAGTAATTACTTAATTCTTAAGATTGATAATTGACGATTTAGTCAATAAGATATATTTGAATAATAACCACCAGAGGTCGAATAGTTGAGGAAGAGTTCTAAGAGTGAATTAATTAAATCTTTATAAATTATTAAGCATCCTTTCTTCCGTGTGTTGCTGCTATACTTCATAGTAGCGTGCATTTCCTTACCTGGGTTTTTGAGATTTATTGAAGAATTAATAAATTATATTTTTTTTATTATCGCTGATCTTCATTCTAACTTCCAAACATTAATGAAGGGGCAGCCCGTTCCTTACATGTTAAATTTTCAAATCGTCGTCTCTAGCTTCTAAAAAGTCTTTTTCAAACATGTAATTGCATCAGTTCTGTCTTCGAGGGCATCCGGAGTCCATAAGTCAATAATTATACCTTCCGTTTTAGAGTTGTATCACCTATGCTGGATGTGTGAGTATGCGCGATCGTAAGAAATTTAAATGACTGACGTACCAACTCAATCCATTGTTATTTACAAAATACGAAGGTTGTTGCACATTTCTTGAACTATTTTCATTATCTGCAACCAAAAAAAACCCCGAAATTCTGTAGATCCGATGTATTGCACTAAAAAAGGGAGTAAAAAAAGTTTGGAGGATTTCAATATATCTCATCAGTGAAATATATGTATGTTTCAATACTCATACAGGAAATGATTCAATAAAGCAATAGCTCCTTTCTAGGTTCTTTTCCAAGCTATTACCTTGCTTGTCCTTATTTTGAAGAATTAATAGGTGTGCTGGTGCATGCAAATATTCTTCCTTGCCGCGCTGAACTGTGGTATAAGCTAGACGAGAAGTTGTCTCTGTAATATATACTGACGTGAGCAATAATAAAACTCTAATACCTGGAGGCTCACAATTTTAAAATAATTAAAATTTGTTGCGCTTGTAAATAGCATATAAAGAGTGTTTTTTTAGAGGTATAGAACTTTAAATTGCAATAAAACAACGATGTATTATTCGATTGACATGAATTTTTTTTATTCGAAAGATAATCTTGTGGCATTACATTTTAAATATGATCAAGCAAGGCTTAGATTCGTCGAATGGGCCCAAAACGAGATTGCCGTTGTTCCCGATTTTCATAAGCGAATTTTGTTTAGCGATGAAGCGCACTTCTGGTTGAATGGCTACGTCAACAAACAAAACTGCCGCATTTGGAGTGAAGCTAATCTACAAGTGTATGTCGAAACACCGTTACACCCAGAAAAACTGACTGTTTGGTGCGCTTTATGGGCTGGTGGAATCCTTCTTCAAAAACGATGAAGGCCACAACGTTACAGTCAATGGTGATCGGTACAGAAACATGATTACTAACTTTTTCATTCCTGAATTGAACAATCATGATGTCCAGGAGCCGTGGTTCCAACAAGACGGCGCAACATGTCACACGGCTCATGCCACAATCGATTTATTGAAAGACACGTTTGGTGACCGCCTAATTTCACGTTTTGGACCTGTGAATTGGCCTCCAAGATCTTGTGATTTAACACCGCTAGACTATTTTTTGTGGGGCTGTGTAAAGTCATTGGTCTATGCGGATAAGCCACAAACGCTTGACCATTTGGAAGACAACATTCGCCGTGTTATTGCCGATATACGGCCACAAATATTGGAAAAAGTCATCGAAAATTGGACGTCCAAATTGGACTACATCCGAGCCAGCCGTGGCAGTCCTATGCCAGAAATCATATTTAAAATGTAATGCCACAAGATTATCTTTCGAATAAAAAAAATGCATGTCAATCGAATAATACATCGTTGTTTTATTGCAATTTAAAGTTCTATACCTTTAAAAAAACACCCTATAGAACACAATCAAAGAAGTCATCAACATTTTAATTACATGAGTAATATCAACATTTTGATAATACAGTAGAACGTCGTTTATCCGAACGTTTATTATCCGGAGCGTCAAATATCCGGATCAGTTTATTTTTTGTTAACTACATGTACTGTATATGAAAGCGTTTTCGAAGAATGCAATGTTCAACAGTTGTTTCCTGTGAGGCCAAAAGTGACGGGAAAACCGAAGGTTAGGGATATTTGAGGAATTTCAGACTTCAATGACGACCACAGGGAGGGGATTACTGACTTTGTTCAATCAATCCCAGGATTTCAAGAATGCGATGAAGATGTAGAAACCTGGATGGCATGCGATGGAGAAGACTGTGGATTTCAAATGCTAAATGTTGACGAGATTGTGTCTTCTGTGCAAGAAGAATCCGACCCTGTCGACGATGAAACGGATGAAGACGAGGACAACAACAACAACGAAAGTAGCAAGGGTCCATTAAATGCTGAAGCGTTTTCTGCATTATAGACAACTATGGAGTGGTACGAACAACAACCAGAGTGCTGTCCTACTCAACTACTGCTGCTCAAGAGAATCAGAGACCTTTCTGCGAAAAAACGAAGGTGTACAATTGTACAGCAAAACATAAGTGATTATTTACCACAATAAAGCTAAAATTGCAGCATTTTGCACCTATTTTACTTTTTCTCCAAGCACGTTTCCCACACACACATGTGATGATTTTCTATATTCTTATAGTGTCTGGTTTCATATACTGCATGGATTGCTTTCGGGTTTCGGTTATCCGAACAATCGCGTATCCGAATGGTGTCCGGTCATAATTGATTCGTATAAACGACGTTTTACTGTACTCATTATGACTTAATTTTCGGTTCCAGAATTGTGGGATCTGTGACAATCCTGTAAATGTTCCTTATTTCTGTTCGACATCTCCTGATAGGTTTCCTTGGATCATATGAATTCAATTTTTAGGAAAAATTAGCTCTGAAAGTAATTTTATTCAAGTCAATAAAATTTCAGGTCGAAGGAAACCGATTTATTACAGTGCTTTTGTCGGTTGAGAAAAAATTTAAAAGATAGTCAAATCATCTAGCACCATGAGTTTAGATCAATTACCGTTATTATTATTCTTGTTACACATTTAATCTTTAAAGATGACGAATAAGGAGTTGTGTGAGATCGCTATCTTTTCACGCTGTGTTTCATAATACTCACGCCATTCTTACCGACATGACAGAGTGGAATTATTTCTCTAGTCCTTCTTCCATTTTGGCTGTCCTGCTTTTTTTTAAATTCAATTGAAAATACCTAATAAATGGAGCTATAAGCTCACATGAGAAATAGTATGTAATGCAGGGATGCATTCAAGGTGAAGTTGGTCATTTGTATACATGGCAATATATTTGCATCCTGCTTCGTGTTTTTTGCCATTGTAAGTAGTTTAAGTAATTTTCTCTATCTGTGTTCCTCACTTTGTATTAAAAATTACAAAAAATATTTTCAGGCCATAATCGAGTATAATGATTTTTTTCTGGGGTCTGGAGCATTGATTAGCCCTAATTTCGTTTTGACAGCTGCAAGCATCTTTAAAGATTGGTAAGATTTTCACAACATTTTTTAAACACTTCCTCAATTATTTTAATAAGCAATATATTATTTATTTTTATAAATGCTCCATGCAGTCTGGAGTAATCCCCGAAATTTTAAGTATTGAAGTTTTTGACCAAATTCTGTTAAAGAACTTATCAATTCAAAAAGGTGTCATAGAGACTCAATGAAGTGTCTTTGGCTTACTTTTTGAAAACTAATAGCAGTGCAGTCCATCGTGTTAGTAAACAGTCACTATGTATTGCTCTCGATATCACAAGATAAAAAGATCCGATTTATTCTTTAAAATATGAACTATATTAATCTAAGGAAATTGAACTTTCTTGCCTTAGAATAATTATTAAGAACGTTATATTAGATATTAAAAGAAATGTGTGCTCAATCTTTTATGGATTAACCCCAAAAAATCTGTTTTACGATTGCTTACTTCTTCATGTTAATAGTATAAAAAAGTACATTTAAAAAAAGAAGAGCTAAGAATAAACGGTAATGACAACGAATCAGATAATGCTCAAACATTTGATTTATTTGTTATTAACTTCGCGCTTCCAAGATACACTAAGGCTAGTGAGGAAGGACTTTGTAAATATGAACCACGGTCGAGGAACGAAGAAGACTAAAGACCGTATCATACGTACACGTTTCGAGCAATTTTCGTCCAATTCGAGCAATTTTTAATCAGTTGCCATAGCAATGGCTTTCGGACAACTTTTAGCTAGTGAACTCAAAAAGCTGTTCCAAATAAAAGTTGCTTGAAATTCCAACCAATGGGGCTCTTCGGCACCCTACGTCATAAAGAAGATGGCGGCTTCGATTTCGTCAAACGCATCAGATATGGCGTATAATATTTTAATGGTGTGTAATATTTTAATGGTCTATAATATTTTAAATAGAATGGGGCTCCATTTCTATTTACGCCCATCAACAAAAGCGCGAGTGAAATGAAAGAAATAATTTTGAATGTTCATTTGAAGAAGCAGAAAAATCGGCTAATAATACACTCTGTCGCAAAAAAATATATGCACCCAGAAGAAATCAAGCTACAATCACGAAACTCGGCAAGAATGTAGTCTGGTAAGAGATATGCAAATGATTAAAATTTCGAAGCCAATGAGACAAGGCTAAGTGTGCTATGCGCATATTAGTTGCGCAACTGGGAGAGTTTAAAAGCATGAGTACGAGCGCCGTACGGCTATCCAAACGAATCTGATGACTTTGATAGACGATATTGAGACTTTAGGATGCCTCTAAGACGTAACCGGCGGCAGTACGAGCAGCTGACGGACTTTGATAGGGGCCGTATAATAGGCCTCAGAGAAGCAGGTTGGTCGAATAGACGTATCGGCCGCCACCTCGGTCGGAGAGATATGGTAGTTGCTCGGTGTTGGCAACAGTGGATCACAGAAGGTAGAGTGTACCGTCGCGGAGGGTCAGGACGTCCCAGGAACACAAATGATCGCGAGGATCGTGCAATCAGAAGAGTGGCCACTTCGGCACCAACAACGTCGCTAGCATCGATTCAACGCCACTTACCTTCTTCCAGACATCCAGTGCCATCAAGAGAAACCATAAGGAGACGACTGACCGAAGTTGGCGAGGAGCCGACGTCCGCTAAGACGCTTACCACTGACCCCACATCATAGGCAGTGTCGACTGGATTTTTGCCGACCTCGGGCAACTTGGAGTGTGACAGACTGGAGACGTGTCATCTTCAGTGATGAATCCCGATTCAGTCTCATTGATGATGACCACCGCACACGTGTCTGGAGGCGCACCGGCCAGCGGTCCGATCCGGCATTTATTGTCGAGCGGCATACAGCAATTTCACAAGGTGTGACAGTGTGGGGAGCAATTTCTTGGGACACACGATCATCTTTAGTGGTCCTTCAAGGCACTTTGACAGCTCGCAGATACGTGGACGATATTTTAACGCCGATTGTGCTACCCATGCTATCAAGTCGCCTAGGTGCCATTTATCAACAGGATAATGCTCTTCCACATACTGCGCGACTCTCCCAACAATGTCTTCAAGGATATGACGTCCTACCATGGCCTGCCAGGTCACCAGATCTTTCGCCAATAGAGCATGTCTGGACGTGCTGGGAAGGCAACTGCAGCCGTCCCGAGATACAGGAGAATTAACTGCGCAGATGCAAAGACTATGGCAGGATCTTCCACAGGGGGTCATAAGTGATCTAATTGAATCGATGCCACGCCGAATTCCGGCTTGTATAGCTGCCAGAGGTGGCTTTACTACGTACTGATTTTTAACCTTTTGCAAGCTGTAACCGCTTAATAAAATGATATTTTGTTCTGAATTTTTAATCATTTGTTTATTTTCATATACACTACATGCATACCAAATTTCGTGAATGTAGCTCAATTTCTTCTGGGTGCATATATTTTTTTGCGACAGAGTGTATTTCAATGTGGAAAAAGAGTGCGGCTGACGTCAGATCATTTCGTTTTGATGTCCTGACGTGTCGTTTTCGTCCGATAAGACGAAAAATTTGGTCGAAAAAATTGCGCCAAAAATGTACGTGTGATACGGCCTTAAGTTGGCATCTCCTGCTTCAAACTTTTACTTCATGCCAACATGAAAATTTTGAGTTAAATCTTTTACACGGTAAAGTTTAGAGAGGCTCGAACCCAGGACTAAATTACGTGAGTTGAGAGATCATTATCAGGACTATTTGGAGACGATGCTCACACTAATGCTCAAAATCACGAATCCATTGCCAATAATTCATTGGATAACTCTGGTACGAAATTATTTCTGCAATTATAATTTAATTTTTGAATATATTTCTATACTCTTATGCATTTAAACTAAAAAATATTTTTTCCCCTCCCCGTAAGGCAGGATGCTAAGGGATCTACATAAAATATCTGTAATCCTCGGCCAGCATGAAATCAATCAAGTTTCGGACAGCCATGAAAAAAGATTTGATGTGATGGATATATATATCCACTCACTATATAATTCACCAGCAATTCATAGCAATGACTTGGCTTTGATTCAGTTGAAAGAAGCCGCGGAAAGCCAGTACAGACCCATCTGCTTACCACAACGGACAGAGGACTATTTTCCAAATACTCACCTCACTATTGCAGGATGGGGAGGTACCCGCTTAAGTAAGAAATATTTTCTGGAAAATGTCTGCTTCAACAAAAACTATATTCAAACTGAAAATATCTCTCTTTTAAGCCTTTCTTTCTCTTCTTCTTCTTTTAAGTAAAAATTCCGTTAAAACGTTTGATGGATAATTGATACTCAAGTCAGATATTAAAAATATCTCTTTTTATTCTTTTTCCCCATTATTTTTCAATTTGCTACTATTAACTCACACTCTCTATCTATTTATTTGTTTGTTTGTTTGCTTGTTTATTCATTTATCTTGGTGGAATTTTTAATCGTTAATAAAATACATTTTAAAGCGCTCAAATTGAGCTGAAATTTTATATACATGGTTATTCTGGATGACAATGCAATAATTTATTTATAATTAATAAAAATTAATTGATTAAAACTAATTATTTAAAGAATTACAAATACAGCCACGTTGGCGACTTGCGACCATTTTGGCGACTAGTGTCAAAACTTGAAAAGGTTTTTTTTCTCACGTTTTAAAGCATTCAGTTAAACTGAAATTTTACATACACGATTGTTTAGGATGACAATACGATACTTTAATGATAATGAATAAAAAGTAACTACCTCTTAATGTTGTGATTCTGTCATATGTATATACATATTTATATAAATTGTAACTATTTAATAAAAAGTAGCTAAAATAAAATTTTACTTTGTTGACCTAAGTAGGAATTGACTTAATTTTTTTTGTATTACTTGTTATTGATTTATTTCTTGCATCGTAACTTTAATCAAATATCTTTTCAAGTAAGAAAAAAACTTAGTATAGGAACCCATGTAAAAGTTTTTTGACGCGCAAGTGTGAAAACGTACTTGAAAGCCTTGAAAACCTCTTCGTAATTGAAAGCCTTTGAGAACATATGCAGGAAGAGAAAAAAGAGAAAACTTGCAATAAGGGGGGCGTAGTATGATTTAAGCAAATATTTTTAATTTAAGGATTTTCAAAAATTTTTGTTGCCTCCTATGTGTGTGTACTATGTAAAAAAGATTTCGTGCTCAAAATTTCATAAAAACTAGCCATTTAATTTTTCAAGGGAAAAAACAAAATGTGTGAAGTGATTTTAAAAAATGCTACTCCTCCTACACAAAAATATACGTACACGCCTGAAATTTAAATTACAAGTACGTCAAACAGTATATAATAAAAGTTGGTATGGGTTTTGTGATAATATGATTGGTATTCGTACAATACTTCTTTTATGAATGCTTATTGAAAATTCCTTAAAAAATGTTCAAATTCTGAGTTCAATTATTTTTTAAAAATAAGTATTTGCTTTGATTCCAAAATACATACCAACTTTCGTTACATGTACTATTAGCAATAGGTAAAAAAGATTTCAAAGCATTAGTCACAATAGAAGAAAAGCTTTAGCATTTTAAATCAAGAAAAAAAACTAGTTATTTTATCTTTCTGAGATAAGTCAGTTTAAAGTTTTTATTTGCTATAGGAATGTGAATAAAAACGAACGTAAACACTATCATAACTCTGCGTTTTTTAAATTTAGATATTTCAAATTTTGTAAAAGGTTATAGAAAAGTATATAAAGAGAATAATTTAGGCTAAAAAAGTTAGATTTGATTTTTTGACCGATTTTTGTAAATTGAATCGTACTGTGTACCCTTAAATTTTCCTTCTTTTCTCGAGCTTAATTATTCTTTACTTTTCAATCTTTATTCTTTATTCTTCAAGCTTAATTATTCTTTACTTTTCAATCTTTGAGTTTTATCAAAACTCAAGTATGATTCGAATATGCTTCATGTTTAGCCTTTGCACAAAACTGAAAAACTACACACGTTTCATATTGATATCGTTAGTTAGAGACAACATAATTTCATAATTATAAACATTTTATTTGTCTGAGTGAATTCTTTGTTACAACAAAAATGTATTTTCATCAAACTGTAGTTTTGTTTTCAAGTTTTAGAAAAAAAAGGGCAGATTTAAGCTGCCAATATTAAAACAATTTCTTTTCTTTGTTGACACTATGTGCATGCTGTTTTATTCTGCTTTTGACATCGAATTTTGATACGAAAATGAAACAGTCATTGTTGCAAGAAATAATTTTATAGATATCAGTAAAAGTCCTTTCTTTCGCGCAGAAATATTTTTTAGAATTAAAATTATTTACATTCCATTTTTCAAGGGAGTCAATTTTGCACAACACTATGCACTGTTCACTAATGTTGCATTTGGCAGTTAGATTTATATTTAGAAAGAATTTCTTGCCATTTTAAAGAGAATGCAAGTAACTCACCGTTTTCAAACTGTGGGGCGCGCCTTGGGGGTCGATAACTCTACAAGGGGGCACGAGCCAATCGAAAAGTCGAAAAAAAAACAACAAAAGATTATTTTTAAAAAAAAATTACCAATTTTCTCAAAGTAAACAAACAAAAAATACATTCTGGCATAATAAAAATAGAATACACATTTACACTGATCTAATACACTTATAAAAGTATCGGTACTACGCAATGTATTTCATAATTAATTTAACAATACTAAGTTAAGAATAAGTAATTGCCACCATGGTTGGGTGACTATATACAAAGGTTTTAATACTTATCTTGATAATTTGTGCGGTTTATAATGAATCCCTTAACTGCAGATAAAAAAGTTATGCGGTTCGCTCTCCAATGCCACCGTTTTCCACGTAGGCGGGCTTATGTGATGCGTTGGGGGGAAAGGAAGAAAAATAAGGAAATCCCAAAAAATATAAGTACATCCTTCGCAAACACTGTCCTTTTATTCTACTCCAAAGCCTGCGGAATATTAGAAGGGCACAGAAAAGATCTTACTTTGAAAGACGTATATATACGTTCATGGCAAATAACGCACTGGCTGAGCGAGTCGTTTATATACCCACTTGAGATAATTTCAAGTCGTATTATAGGTTTAACATCAAAGCATAGTATTATTGAATTCAATACATTGTTATTGTATGGGAGGAAGGGGGCGCTATGAAAAATTATGTTTGAATATTGGGTCGCAAGTATTGAAAGTTTGAGAGAACCACTGAAGTACTTGGTAATACACGCTTGACATAAAAGAAAATATCACAGAAATGATACATTTTTCAGTTTAAAATACCGAAATGCAGTAAAATCAACCGAAATATTTTTCTTAAAAGCGTCTAGTGGATTTTCTGTATAAATTTTTTGAAATGACTGTAAAAGACCTGACAATAAAAACAAGTAACATGTACTAAGTCAATTCTACTTAGGTCAATAAAGAAAAATTTTATTATTTTAGCTACTTTTTATTAA
>BMAU01012457.1:0-10489 GCA_019973935.1 Trichonephila clavipes
TGTTACTATTTACTCATTAATTAAATTTAATTATTCCAATAAAATATTATTGTAAAATAAATCACATTCTCAGAAATTAGGACATCCCAGGTGAGATTTGAACCCACGACCTTTGGATCAGAAGTCCAATTCCGCTAACCATTGGGCTACAGGGACACAACAAGCAATTTACCTTTTCGTATATGGTTTTGGACTATTATTTTTGTTTGTTTTTTATTAATCTTTTAATTTAATTAATGGATTAATATTTGAAAAAACTATATTAACATCAAGTGTTATCCACTATAAGTTTTAAAAAATGTACTTGAACTTGAACAGATGAATAGAAAGTATTTTATTAACAATTGAAAACTTGAACAAGATATATATATATATAATCCAAAATATATAAATACACAGATAGTTATAGAACCTAAGATAACTATACTAAATAGGAAAAAATAGGCACAGTAGTACAATAACAAGCTCCTGGCCTTAGGAACCAGGATTGCAGGTTTAAACAAGTTTTAGGGCTAGCCAACCTTCACTTGTAGTTTGTCGTACAAGGTTGCGCAACGAAGAAATCGATACTCAACTGAGGGAATTCCCCTTCAATCGTCCCGAAGACCAATCATCGAACTTGCGCCAGCTGGGCGACGTCCTCGACGAGGCGAAGTTTAAATTCACCCACATCAGGAAAATGGAGTTAGCTGAGCAAAACAAGCTACTCCAAGCCCAAATTGATGCCTGGGGCCTTCCATCTAAACCCGTCGATGCTCCATTTCAAGTAATCCTGTCCAAAAAGAAGGGCAGAAGAAATTCCGGAGACAACGGCCTGGACTCTAAAAAAGCCAAAACATCGGACATAATAGAAACCCAGAACCAATTCTCTGGACTTCTCACCAACAACGAGGATACTATGGATGTGGTTGACCCCCAAGAAGGAACCTCTTCAGCCACAAGCCATCCCGGTGTCACGGCACCCCAGAAAAAACCTCACGTCCCTCCTATAAATATTGACAACGTGAAGAATCAGGCGGCCCTGCTTCAGCACCTACAAACCATCACTAAACAGAAACTGGAAGCCAAGCTCATCGGCACCAAGTTCAGAATTTACCCCAAGACTCCTTATGCCTACCATCAGATAAGGAGATACATTGAAGAAAATTCCTTGGAAAGTCACACGTACATGCTGCCTGAAGACAAACTGCTCAGAGCAGTCATCCGAGGCCTTCCTACCGACATGTCTCCCACCCAAATAATAGCCGACCTGGAAAACCAAGGATTCCACATAAAGGACTGTCATAATATGCAAAGTAAAAAAACCGGCCAACCGATGCCCCTCTTCATGCTCTCCATGGAAAGCAACGAGGCGCATAAGAAAATATTCAAAACAGTCACGAGCATCGGATTTGTTAAATGCCAAGTCGAAGCTCTAAGAAAAAAATATGGACCACCCCAATGCTTCAGATGCCAGGGATTTTTTCACTCCAGCAAATATTGCACCCGAACACCCAGGTGTGTCAAGTGCGCCAAAAACCATCTGGCGAAGGATTGCAAAAAACCAATCGATGAGAAGCCAAAATGTTGTCTCTGCGAGGGAGAACACCCAGCGAACTACCTTGACTGCCCAAAAAACCCCCGGCATCGGATCGCCGAAGAGAAGGCGAGGAAGAAAAACGAGAAGAAAAAAGCCTACATTACACCCGAATCGCCTAAAGTGAACTTTTGGGAGCAGCGCGCCAAAACAGCCGCACAGCGCCAACAGTCCACCTCAACCAACCAACAGAAACCCCCTACAACTACTACTTCCCCATCGAAACAAAGCAATAACCCGGAAACCATCTCTGATATATTTGAAGAACTCAAGAACCCCGCCGTTCAAGAGACATTCGAGTTATTGGAAGAGTTCATTAAAATAGCCACCACTATCCCCACCAGATTCGGACGCCTCAGGGCCATTAATCAACTCTGCAGAAACGAAATTAACATTTAATCCAGTCAACAGAAATAATTCCAACCTAACGTTGGTGTCTTGGAACGCCAACGGCATCAGAACGCGTGTGGATGAATTCAGGGAATTTATCTCTGAATGGAATCCAGACGTCATTAACTTACAAGAAACCCACCTCCAACCCTGTCATCACCTTGCCTTTCCTAACTACAATATCTACAGGACCGACCGCACCTGCCGTGGCGGCGGAACTGCAATTTTAATCAAAAGAAGTATTCCCCATCATGAAATAGTAATCAATAATCCAAGTTTTGAAACAACAGCAATAAAAATAGAAAGAACAAATTTGCAACCTATCACAGTGATCTCAGCCTACCGCTCACCCAGAAAACCAATCCTAATCCAAGATCTTCATCAGCTCTTCAGGAACCAGGATTACGTCCTCGTCGCCGGCGACCTGAACGCAAAACATGCTTCCTGGAGTCCAATAGCCCAGCAGAATGTCGCAGGACATACAATTAGAAGATTTTGCGACAGCACCGGATACTCCCTTAATGCTCCGTTGGAACCAACTCACTTCCACAAGAATCTCAGAAACACGGTGATCGACCTAGCTATCTGCAAAGGTATGACAATCACCGATGTTACATCAATTCCCGAGCTCTCTAGTGATCACAACCCTGTTCTCTTTGAAGTGTGTTTGGATAATTTTACCGCACCTGCCCTCAGTACCTACGCTTTTCCCAACTGGAAGAAATTTCAAGAAATTCTAACAAACTCCCTTCCTGGTAACCCAATAATTAATAGTACTAACGATATTGAAACGGCTATCAATAACTTTAATTTCTCTCTTAAAAATGCTTACAATAATAGTAGTATCTTTAAAAGTATTAATAAACCCCTTAACACTATCCCCTCTGTCATCAGGGATAAAATTAAACTAAAAAATAGAATTCGTAAAGATTGGCAGGACACTAAATACCCTCCTTATAAAACTCAACTAAATAAGCTTCAAAAAGAAATCAAAAAAGAGCTTCAAAACTACCATAATTTTAAATGGGATAAACTTCTTGCAGAAGCCACCCCTGATGACGACTCTCTGTATAAAATTGTTAAAACTCATTCTAATAAAAATAAATCTTTCCATATCCCTCCTATAGTAGGCCCCATGGGCCTCCATTATAGTACTGAGGACAAAGTTAATTTGTTTGCTGATTCTCTCGAGAGCTCATTTCAAGAAAATCCGGAGCCATATGATGACGATTTCATCGACCGAGTGGAAGATAAAATCGAAAATTATATGGACCGTAATGCCAGACGCCACACCGCTCCACTAACCTCACCTGAAGAAGTCATGGACATTATACTAAACCTCAATAACAAGAAAGCTCCGGGCCATGACGGAATCAAGAACATTGCTCTCAAGTCCCTCCCTTTAAATGCCATAACATACATTACCAAGATTTTCAATAGAAGCCTCCAATTTAACTACTTCCCAAAGGAATGGAAACATGCCCAAATAACTGTTTTGCCGAAGCCTAAAAAAGATTCAAAATTCGCAGAAAATTACAGACCCATCTCCCTCCTAAGCTGCCTTGGAAAAATATTTGAAAAAATCATCCTCACACGCATCATTGATCACTGTGATAGGAATAACTTAATACCGGATTTTCAGCACGGCTTCCGTAAAGAGACGTCCACCCAACATCAACTTCTAAGAGTAACTAATACCATCATCAACGGGTTCAACACGAAGTCCTACACCGTCGGCATTTTTTTGGACGTAAAGAAAGCATTCGATAGAATGTGGCATGACGGACTGATTTACAAGCTGATAAAATTAAAATTTCCAACCTACCTCGTTAAAATTGTACATAATTATCTGGACAATAGGACTTTTAATGTAAAAATTAATAGTACCTCATCAAGTATACGCAACATTGCAGCGGGAACGCCACAGGGATCCATCTTGTCGCCCGCACTTTACAATATCTACACTAGCGACTTCCCCACCACTCCATCAGTCTCCGTCTGCCTCTTTGCCGACGATGCCGCCATACTCTGCAATAGCACCACCGCCGACCAAGCAGTTCGAACTTCTCAAGCATACCTCTCCCAACTTGAAATATGGCTTACTAAGTGGAGAATTTCAATTAATACCGAAAAAACAAACGCAATTATATTTAGAAAAAAAAGATCCCAAACTATGCCTACTCAACTTAAACTTTTCGTCGAAACAATAGACTGGACTTTCGAAACTTCATATCTTGAATTAACTTTAAACGATAATCTCACCTACCGACCGCACTTCAACGAAATCAAGAAAATACTGGTCCAAACATTTCTCCCTCATCGAGCTGCTTGAAGGAAATCAAAACTGTCGTTAAAAAATAGAATTTTCATATTTAAAACTTATCTTAGACCCATTCTAACTTACGGCTGTGCCATCTGGGGCGCAGCAGGAAATAACCATCTTGAAAGCCGCCAAAGATTACAAAATAAAGTATTACGCATCATAGCAAGAGCTCCCAGATTCATCCCAAGATCCGTACTCCATGAAGAACTTTGTGTTGAACCCATCCATACCCTCATAGCAAATTTGTCGTCAAATTTTCATTCCTCAATTCCATATCACAACAACCCTACTATAAACTCGCAAAATTATTTTCGCAATCTCCCCCATCCACCCACCGTATGCCTCACAGTTCAGCGGACATTTCACCTTCGTTTTAATAAAAAAAAATATCCATCACTGCAGAGTAACATCTCTTCCAAACAGCATGATTCATCACCGAAAAAAATTCACCCTATGGTTCTTCAAAACGTTTCGACGAAACGTTTATCTCCAACCCAGTTCGAGAACCGAAACGCTTCGCGTTTCTTTCCCCCTACCAACCAGTTTTCTCTGCCAAGGTCGGCTCTACGACTGAGGTGTTTTCGTTTTTCTCCCTTCTATTAGGACACATCAGAACTGAAGTAGAAGCTTGGCATCCGCCAGGCTGGAACTGTGGACAAAATATATTCCAGACCGTAGTGTAACAGTCGACCCATTCCGAAAGAAACCTGGGGCAACCCAATGTTACAATTGTAACTATTTTAATCATTCTAGTAAAAACTGTAGGATGACTCCCAGGTGTCTAAAGTGCGGAAAAGATCACCGCACTGGAGACTGCTCGATCAAAGAAAAACTAGAAAAACCGCGTTGCATAAATTGTAACCAGGAGGGACATGTAGCTTCGTTAAGAAGCTGCACGGCTTTCCCAAAAATAAAACCTAAAAAGGGCGAGGCCCAAAACAATATTTCTAAACCTAAAATTACTCAGAAAAAAAAATCATCCCCGCTACCAGACCAGTGGAAGTAAATGTCAGCTTCGCTAACGTCTGTAGTGGAAAATCAGTCAACAGATGGCGACACCGAGGAGACTACTGCTTTGAAACGTCAAGAGTCACCCCCCGCCTTACCACCCAAAGTGAAGGGGCTTCGCCCACTAGCGAAAATAATGTAGATTTTGGAAGTTTCGCAATGTATATTGCGGAATTACAAAATATACCTGTAAAAATTCCCTGAAATTTTTCAGGCATTAGAGGATATGTCAAAAGAAACAAACGACATAATAAACTTAATATCTTTCTCAAGGGCGTCGCGCGCTCCTTCAATAAAGCCCAAAAAATGAACACCTTACAAAGACTCTTGATGGTAACCTGGAATGCCAACGGTCTTCGATCTCGCATGTGGGAGCTGCGAGATTTTGTAAATAAGTACAAACCGGATGTAATTTCCCTACAAGAAACATGGCTGAGACCAAGTCACACAATTGCTCTGGCAAACTACAGAATCTATCGCAACGATAGAAATCACACAACTCACAACGCGTACACGGCCAGAACGGGCGGCGGTACTGCAATTATGATTAAAAATTCAATGAAACACACACACATACCAACACCTAATTTAAACGGGGGTAGAAGCAACAATGGTCGCTCTCACCCCAGAATTAGGTGAACAAACACTTATAATCTCACTCTATAACCCACCACACTTAAACATAAATAATCTCAACCAAAGTATAGATACACTAATGAACCAAGGTTTTCCCTCTACGATCATCATGGGAGATTTTAATGCAAAGCATAGCTCCTGGGGATGCGATGTTGATACGAGAAGAGGAATCACATTAAATCATAACATTCAAAGATCGGGCTACCGCATCCTAGCCCCGCCCACTCCTACGAGGTACGGACATGACTCCGCCTCCACACTCGACCTAGCCATCTCAACGAACGTTGATTGGCCGTGCACTGTCACGTCCATATCGGAACTCAGTTCCGATCACAATCCAGTCACGTTCGATTTCACCACAATAACACACTTCTTTCCTCCCCGAATAAAAGATACACGCACATGAAAACAAATTGGGGGAAATTCACACAAAATTTAAATATTCCTGAAAATTTTACACTACCAGAAGCGAACACGCCCGAAGATATTGACGAGCAGATCGCCGCCTTTACTGACCGACTACACCAAGCATACAAGAATGCATCAAAACCATTAAAGCATAACGACACCTTTTACATTAGCAGGGATCTCAATCAACTCTTCAAAGAAAGAAATAGGGCCAGAAAAATCTGGCACTACACGAGAAGCCCTGCAGATAAGAATACACTTAACAGATTGCAAAAGCAGATTAAGAAAATTGTCATAAAACACGAACAAAAACAATGGGACGAGTCTCTTGCTTGCTTGGAAGCCGAGGACAGCTCTCTTTGGAAAGCCGCCCGAGATTCAGGAAGAAGGCTCCACAAATTCCGGCCCTTAAAGGCCCTGCCAAAATTGCATTTAGTGACGCAGACAAAAGTGAGGTCATAGCTGACTCACTCCAAAACCAATTTAAATTAAATGATATCTGAAATGACACAGATAGAGCAATAACACATGTTGTTCACACCTATCTTAATAACGAAAATAACTTTACTAATATACCCCCCACCCCACCCCCACTACCAAGCGAAATTATCGAACATATCGATAATGTAAAGATAAATAAAGCAGCGGGTATTGACCGCACTACTAACCGCATGCTAAAGCATCTTCCGCTAGTCCCCATCTTTGAACTAACAAATATAATTCATAACATAATAAAAATTGGTTACTTCCCGATCGTATGGAAAACTGCAACAGTCATTCCAATTCTAAAACCAGGAAAGGACCCGACTCAGGCGGAAAGTTTCCTCCCGATCGCGCTCCTCTCTCTATTCTCGGCAAAGTAGCCGAGAAAATCATACTAAAAAGATTGTACCACCATGTGGAAGAAAATAATATCCTAATCCCTGAACAACATGGATTCCGACCTGACTTATCGACCACCCACCAACTCTTAAGAGTTGTGGAAACGATAAAGTCAGGATTCAAAAATAAAAAATCGACTGGTGCGGTTTTCCTCGATATTCAAAAAAGCCTTCGATCGCGTATGGCGAGAAGGTCTAATTTTCAAATTAATCAAGTATGATTTCCCACCCCCACTAATCAAACTAATATCCTCTTATCTAGCTGACAGAAATTTCTCTGTCAGAATCAATGATACCTACTCAAGCCACAGACCCACGGAAGCGGGCGTGGCGCAGGAACATTGATTCCCCCTCTTATTTAACATCTACGTGAACGACATTCCGATTCACCACAACACAACTTTATGCATGTTCGCAGACGACACAGCAATTTTGGCATCTCACACTGAACCCAAACTCGTGGCCAGAGCAATCAACAGACATCTTCTAGTCTTAGAGGACTGGTTTTCCAAATGGAAAATTGCCCTTAATGTGGCAAAAACAGAAGCAGTCTTCTTTACTAGAAAACACGATTAATCTACCCAGACATTTACTTACACAACGAAAGAATCCCTTGGTCTCAGAGCACCAAATATCTTGGTGTTACGTTAGATAAAAAACTCACTTTCAAACAACATATTACACGCATACGTGAGAGCTTTATCAAGAAAGCTCACACGTTCTCCCACCTAATTAGCAGATCTAAATTAAGTAGATCAAATAAATTGCTTATTTATTCTTCACTTCTAAGACCAGTCATTACCTATGCCTCTCCAGTGTGGAGTTTTGCAGCTAAAACACACATCCAGAAACTAGAAGTATTACAAAACAAAACCCTGAGATAGATTCTCAAAGCCGATTGGTACATGAGAAACTCTAGTCTCAGGAATGCCATTAACTACAAAACAATTAAAAACTTCATGAAAAAAATAGCAAAAACATTCTTCACAAAAATAGATAATTCAGACAATATCTCGATCCAAAAGATCGAGAAATACACTCCAACGAGACGCACACACAGACCCAGAAGCATATTAATTAATTAAAACCTAAATTTTTATTTCTCATTTTATTCTTAAAAAACACCACTTTTTCTGTAAATTCATTCAACATCACTCATTTCATGAACACAAAAATTCACAAACACCCAACTACCAATCGGAGAGCACCATTGCCCAGTACGGACACTGGAAGCCTCCGATCCCGTACACGGCGACGGTACCCTCACCGGGACCGAAGTCACTACATTAACGCAACAACGAATCAGAAAGCTCCCTCTCGCAACGCGGGAGAGAGTAATCACTCTCATCTCACACTCAACACCAACACGAAAAGCTGCCTCCCCATTGGACAGGCAATCAGCCATCCTGAGGCCCCCATTGGCCAAAGGAATTTATCTATAATGTAATTCTCAAAATCTCAGCAAATGTAACTTAATTATTATTCAGATTCTTAAATTTAATTTTTTCCTGGCTATAATTATTCTTATTTTTAAATTTTTTAACTTCTTAATTATTTACTTAAATCTCTAAAATAAAAAGGGCAATGTTTCAAAGTATCATGTCACAAATATCTTTCAGACAAGAGATCAAAGCCCCAAAAGGGCTAAGTGCTCTAGTTACATATCCCAGCTAGACTACGTACCAAGAGGAAATGAAAGAATAACAGGAGGAATTTAAATATTATAAATAAAATCACTAAACTAATAAAATATAATTATAAAATTATAGCCTACTAGTATTCACAGTATAGATTTAAATTCGATGCAAAACGTAGATAGTAAGACTTACTTTGGGAGTGTAACAACTGGTTATGTTTCCCGCCAAATACAAGAGAAGGAAAACAGTTCCGCATAAAGTTAAATTAAGATAGAATAATATAAAGTTTATATATATGTATATACTTCTAAAAAATCATAAATATATATTGATATAAATATTAGTGGAAAATATAAATGAATCCTAGAAATATTTAAATAATATTAATTTATTAAACATGTGGCGCCATCTATTTAATAATTGTATAATTAATTAAAAATATCAGTAAAAAAAAACATAATGTCAATAAGTTATTAATACAAATTGTGCATATCATTCTATTAGAAATATAATTGTAAAGAAAGTTAGCAGGATATCCATGTTCAATACATTGTTTAATAAAGTTAATAATATTTAAATAAATATTAGCTTTATCACTAACTAAAACATTATTACAATAAATATAGTTAAAAATAATATTTCTATATATAGATATTGATAAATTTGAATTCCAGTAAGGCATTTTAAGAATGTTAAAATTAAAGGCATTTCTTTTATCATAAATATTACTATGTAATTTCAAATCCTTAATATACAATGTCACATCTAAGTAATTAGTTTTAATTGGATTATTATTAATTTTAATTAAGTTTAAGTAAGCCGGATAAAAATTAATATTGAGATATAAATCATCCTTTTTACGAAAAATAATTAAATCATCAATATATCTAAAAATAAAATATTCATTATTAATAAAAAAAATATATATATATAATTATATTCATAAAAGTGTAAATATAAATTAGCCAAACTATTGCTTGCAGGGCCTCCTTGTGGCAGGCTTTTATTTTGTTTATATAATGAACTATTAAAAAAATTAATGTAATTTTCTTTAAAGACAAAATCTATCAGAGTTTTAAATTTGTTAAAATTAATATTAAGATTATAAATACTGCGGTTTTCTAAAATTACTTTTATAACATCATATATATATATATATATATATATATATATATATATATATATATATATCTACTAGTATGAACTAACAGTAAGAATTAAAAAATGTTTTGTGGTAGCAAAAACAAAGTATAAGAATTCATTAAACGCATAATATGAAATGTGACTGTAGATAAAGGTGTGCAGACCTAGACTTTGATAGTTTGTGTAAAAAAATGCAAGCACATATCCCAGTTACTAATCATAATGCATATGTAGTTGACACTTGGAGCATATCACGAATGAGTAAACAAAAAAATTAACATTTTATAAAAAAAATTTAATATATACAACATTTTTCTTTATTTGTCTTTATATAAAAAGTACCTATAATATGTTGACATATTTGAAATATTATTTTATGATATATTTTTCAAAAAACGAGAGAGAGTAAAAGAGTGGGGTTCCTTCAGAACACTTTATAATTCTAAGAGTTCCATTAGTCAAAGAAGTTTTAAGACCACTGCTCTAG